>JALPQI010031917.1:0-18774 GCA_025490895.1 Thaumatotibia leucotreta | reverse complement strand
TAATGAAATTTGCCCAAATTCTTTTTGGGAAAACGGCAGGCTCCCGGTTCAACGTACGAGGGCTGTTCCGAAAGTTTTTAGTTGCTCCGGTTCTATTCATGCGATTTAAATTAAATTTATATCATTGTAAGGGACATTTTAATACTTATTATGGTTAATAAATTTATGCATGTAATGGGAATAGTTTTTTTATTATATTTCTTTTACAAAAAGCTGTTTTGTATGAAATTTAACATTGTAGGGAAAAATTGGCCATTTTTGACACATTGAAGCATATTTTGTATAAAAATCTTTAAAAACCGTCCTTAAGTATACCCGGGATAAATAATTTAGTTCATTTTGCATTTTTTTAATTACAATTGAAGAACAATGATTATTGATTGAACGATGATTTTTACAATATTCGTAATTCCAATTTTAGAGTTTACGATTTTTTTCGATACCTACTCATTTATGATGAAAGTAAAAGATATCACGTAATTTGTACTTAAAAATTACGGAAATATCTTCAATTACTAGTACCTATAAAATAAAATATTTTTTTAAGCGAATGATGTTCAATAGCATCTCATTAAAAAAGTCTCTTAAAAACCGGTAATCATGGTCATTGGAGTAAGGCACGACACGTCTAAGTAAAACAAAGTAATAAAAATATCTAAAATCTTTACTGAAACAAATTTACACCGCCTAAAGCGTCATTTAAATATCCCTCAAAATGGTGTAAGTCTTATTGAAATCGCATGAATATAACCGGAGCAACTAAAAACTTTCGGAACAGCCCTCGTATACACCTATCACGTGACATGATTCACTGTATACCCACCTTGAGATCGCGAGACTGAGAGACGAGCCACTTGTGAACGAACTGTTGCGAATTATTGGTAAACGAAACAATAATTAGCGGTGCGTTTTCAACTGGTTCACTGTGTCCACCTATCACAAAATGGTTCACTGTGTACCCACCTTGAGATCGCGGGACTGAGAAACAAGCCACTTGTGGACAAACTGTTGCGGATCCTTGTTGAACGACAAAAACTCACTTCAACTGATTCACTGTGTCCACCTGTCACTAAATGGTTCACTGTGTACCCACCTTGAGATCGCGGGACTGAGAGACGAGCCACTTGTGGACAAACTGTTGCGGATCCTTGCTGAACGAGAAAAACTCACTTCAACTGGTTCACTGTGTCCACCTGTCACTAAATGGTTCACTATGTACCCACCTTGAGATCGCGCGACTGAGAAACAAGCCACTTGTAGACAAATTGTTGCGGATCCTTGCTGAACGAGAAAAACTCACTTCAACTGGTTCACTGTGTCCACCTGTCACTAAATGGTTCACTATGTACCCACCTTGAGATCGCGCGACTGAGAAACAAGCCACTTGTAGACAAATTGTTGCGGATCCTTGCTGAACGAGAAAAACTCACTTCAACTGGTTCACTGTGTCCACCTGTCACTAAATGGTTCACTATGTACCCACCTTGAGATCGCGCGACTGAGAAACAAGCCACTTGTAGACAAATTGTTGCGGATCCTTGCTGAACGAGAAAAACTCACTTCAACTGGTTCACTGTGTCCACCTGTCACTAAATGGTTCACTGTGTACCCACCTTGAGATCGCGCGACTGAGAAACAAGCCACTTGTGGACAAATTGTTGTGGATCCTTGCTGGACGACAAAAACTCACTTCAACTGATTCCCTGTGTCCACCTGTCACTAAATGGTTCACTGTGTACCCACCTTGAGATCGCGGGACTGAGAAACAAGCCACTTGTGGACAAATTGTTGCGGATCCTTGCTGAACGATAAGAAGAACTCGCGATGTGTCTTCAACTGATTTATTGTGTCCACCTGCAATAAACAACGCAAATTAACTATTTTTATCAATTAATAATAATATAATTAATGTCAGCCTCCGTAGCCTAGTTGGTAGTGACCCTGCCTACGAAGCTGGAGGTTCCGGGTTCGAATCCCGGCGAGGGCATTATTTGTGTATTTATTTATCACAAATATTTGTTCCTTGGTCATGGCTGTCTATGTATTTAAGTATCTATATGTATCTATCTATTATATTTATCGTCGCCTGGTACCCACATCACAAGCCTTAATTGAGCTTACCGTGGGACCAGGTCGATTTGTGTAAGATGTCCAAAAATATTTATTTATTTATTATTTATATATAATCTAATAATAGGGCCATTCCATATGAAATCATCAGATTCTGATTTAATTCCGCGCTGACTGATTTTTCAACAGTTTGAAAAAAATCAAGGATGATAGGCTTAAGTAAGTGGTACGTAAACCGTCAATACTTTTTTTTTACTTGCTGCTTATCCAGATGGGGCCCGCTTTACAGTACCGGCCAATAATATATCACATACAGGTTTTTTCAGTAGATTTATTTTTATTTTTGTAAGTGTTTTTCACACTTTCCACCTCACGACTATAGATAGTCTAGGCATAGGCCTTTACACTAGCGATGAAAAAACTGGTCATCATGTAGTGATTTTTTCATAAAGAGATTTTGCGTAAGGCATGGATTTCTTAGTAAAATTCTTATTTTTACTACAGCTATTTTAGCAATATGCTGTGTCTCCAATTGCAATTCACAATACTTAATTGCAGTATTCATCATTAAACTGTGCAAAAGTACCAAAATAATATGCTATCTACATGCGAACATGTGCCGCTTACTCTATACACGCTCATACAAAAAGTCACGAATGTGATATATTATTGGCCGGTACTGTAAGTTTAAATTTACCTGTTTTTGATGTTCCACGAGAAGCGATGTTAATTTGTTTCGGTAACCAATATATATTTTTTATATTTTTTTTCTGATTCTCTAGGAAAGGTACTTTAAAATGTTCTTATCAATATGCATCAAGCTACTTTACTTGTTCCATCATAAATGTTGAAAGTTTTGTGAATATTTTCAAATTTCGCCCATTTTCTATTGGATTTTGCGGCATATCTACTGGGCTTAGGGAAACAATTTTTTTTTACTGTATAGTACAAGTATTGTTCTCATAAAATAACTGAGGGTTATTCATTAGGCTGAAAAAAAAGAATGGTAAAGCTGGCCATTTTACGAAATTGGTCAACTTTGACTTAAAATTTCATCATGTTTGGCAGAATGAAAAAATCCAAAAAGCTATACAAAAGATAGTACCTACTCTATTCTATAGGAATCCGTTTCATTTGGTTTGTGTTTTAAATTTCAGTGAGAATTATGATTTTTTTAATGTCCATTTTTCGGAACTTTTTACAACTATTTTCCGGCGCTCTATGACTTCACTATTTTAAATAAAACATATTAAATGATTCATAACTATATTTTATTAGTCATTAATAGGGTTAGGAATTTTGGTGGCATTAGGTGGACAGAGAACAGTGGAGTCGTTGTTTATTTTTTCATGATTGATTGAATAATTAATTAATCAGAAATAATAAATAAATATATTCTTTTAAACAGGGTTTCGCCAATTTTAAGTATTAAATAATTTCATCTTTAAGATTTGACTACCTATGAATTGAAGTTCAATAATTCTTTGTAATCTAGGTTATGATTATTATATAATAGTTACGGTCTTAGAGAGAACTAGAAGCTTAAAAAATAAATAAACAAATTTTCTCATATACCGACATTTTTAGTTGAAAATTAATATTTTTCTAGTTACTCAAAAATAAAATTCATGTTATTTATTTAAATTCCTTGGTAAATCCAGCTTGAATAAAACACTGTTTCGTTATTATTTTTTAAGTTAATCATTTATTCAAGTTAAAAATGTTTGTAACATCGACTCCACTGCTCTATGTTCAATAAATGCCACCAAAATCCTAACCCTTTAACAACAACAAGAACCTTTATTTTAGTTGCGATGTACGTAATTAAGTATGTCAGTGTATAGTGTATATGACCCTTGTGTTAATCTCGTTAGATTCGCACGAGTTTACGAATTCATATTCATATCATGCAAAAGTCAGCAAAAAAGCTTGTCACAAATATGTAATGTATATATGCGCGTGCGTGTGTCTCTCTGTGTGTGTAAAGTATTATTACCTGACTACCTTTACGACACTAACATTTTTGGAGTAGGAATATTTTCCGGCTCGTAAGGTGCCGTTGGAAACGGGCACAAAATTATGATACGACCTGGTATTTTTTATTGTTATCGCATTATTGAACCAATATCATACTCTTGTCTAAAGACAGTAGGCATGTGTAATAAAACCTTTAAGCAGCGTATTTCAGACATATTATAAATTGTGCAACTAGAATTTTCATAGGTAGATACCATCAAGAAGGTGGTGTACCACTTCTTTGGCTGATTGTACATAGTAAACGAGGGAATCAAAAATCAGCATTTTGTTGTTTACTACGTTTATAAATGGGGTCTCTATTGGTTCCCATAAAGTTTGAAGTTCGATTTTTGAAGCGAATAACGTTGTAGGTCCGAATTTTTTTTAGACATATTGTCATAAGTCATAAAAATTAATATTATAAATCGGTGGTCAGTTTTGTGTAGGTCATAATTATTGTTAGTCATAAAAGTCGATGCCCATAACTTTTAAAATCCATACAGCATCATTTCCAGAATGTTAAAAGCAATAACCTTCCTTATTATTATAACTGTTACAAGGTCTATATTCGGAAGTTGTAATTATTTGTTGTCGCGTGATTATGTCAATGCCAATGTAATGATGGTCAATGTAACCACCTAATAAATTTAGTAAGTAAACTTGGAAATAAACTTAGTAAGTAAATAGTAAGAGTATTATTTTAAAAGTCGGTCCTGGCGCTTCGCCGGCCGCTGCCGCGGCACGCTCGCTTCGCTCGCTCGGCTCGCGCGCTGTAAGGTCACAGTTCAACCTAACACTCCTCCTCGCTTCGCTCGTCGTCGTACCTACACTGACCTGCCTTAGAGTCGAGTAGGTAAGGAAGTTTCCTAAGTTACATCATAGTCCATAAATTTCTTAATTTAAATTAAATATTAAATTTTTTGGATGAAATTCGGTTAGTTATTAAAACAATATGAGTAAGAACCAAATGTATGACTTAAAATTTTTCTAAAAAATGATAGATAGACCTTTGAATGTTATAGTCAGCAATTTTATACCTTTTGTAATTAGAGTATGTAATGTTATAGGTTAGTAATGTTAGATCTATTAATCGTTATACTTAACAAAAATTCTGACCATTGATGCTTATATCAGTAAATTATATGGATATCAATTTCTGACTAACGAAATTCGGATTAACAAATATATGGGAAAGAAAGGGATCCCTTATAAATGCTGTCCGTGTTAAAAAAAAAAACATTAACTTAAACAACTACTTTAAAACTTCTTACTGACTTGTAGATTTAAAAAAATCATATCTCTTTCAAAAATGAATAACACAATATAAATAAAGATGATTTACAAAGAACAAAGTAAGTTCTTCTCTTCTGTGTACTTTTCAAATCTTTAAACTTTGCCAAACATGGTTTTTTTTAACGTCAAAAATGGCAAATTCTACAAAAATAGTTTTGTAATTTACTGTTTTTTTACGTTAAAAGAACTAACTTCAAAAATATTGTTAAAGTTTTCATTTAAAGAATATTTCAGCTTGTTAATTTAAAAAAAATTACCTGTCTAGACCAAGCGAGCAATCCAATAAAAGCTACTGAACATCACTGAACATTAGCAAAATAACATGACGTTTTAGAAGTTTGTCATACAATAAGTAATAAAAATATACCTACTGTAATACATACATGTACAAGTACGCATATTAAATAGTAAATTAACATATGAAAAAAAAAAACAGTTTTACAGTACAGTTTTTAGGCTGTTTAAAAATTAAACAACTACGGTTTTATGTAAAGCATACCTATATTATCATCCATGATTTTTTCCATACAAATTGGAAAGCATGCAGCGCACCTCATTTGATGATTTCATATGGAATGGCCCAATAGCAGATATATTATCCTATGGGTGCGGCTCCAATGACGCGGAGCGGAGCGGAGCTGTGGCAGCTCGGCCAATGAGAGCATCACAGTGTTTCGAATTCGAATTTGAAGAATGTCATCATCATCTCAGCCGTAAGACGTCCACTGCTGAACATAGGCCTCCCCTTTGGACCTTCACATGTACTGGTTAGATGCGACCTGCATCCAGCGTGTCCCGGCGACCTTCATAAGGTCGTCTGTTCATCTTGTGGGTTGAGGAATTTAATTGACAACGTTTCAAAATTTTCGATCTCCCTAAATCGAAAACCATTTCGAGATATTTTTTAATTTTTTTTTCGACATATTATTGTTAAAAATCTTAAAAATAGTTTAAAGGGGAAGTGACGTCACATAGCTGACTCAGAGCTGCCACTATAACCAAAAAATCTTGTTTTTGGAATGACACTTGTCACCGTTTTTCGTCGTTCTCTTACGTGTATGAAACATTACTTGTGACGTTATTTAGCTGATTCTTGACGTTTGTAATTTCGTACTAAAATAATATTTTTTTTGAAAAATAAAAAAATACGTGTATCTTTTAATATTGAGTTCTTTCAAAACAGACAATAAAAACTAGCACTAAAAATGTGAAATGTTGTCAATTCTATGCGCGGTGTTAAGATAAGCGCTATGTCCTGCTCATCTTCGCACAATTGAACAATTGTTTTTAGGGGCATTTTTGAGCTGGCGTTAGACGTCCGTGTTATATTATGGTTGCAGGTGTCAACTGGTGTGAATCGATCTGTACGTACCGTCTCATGTATTTTGGAGTCAAGTCCCTGGATCTCCTGCTGGTTGGCAGTGCTCAGCAGAAAGCTGTTCATCTGAGACTTGAGCGTGTCGTCCACCTGACAAAAAATAATACATTATAAATATTAGATGTCATATCATCATCAGCCTATGTTAGTCCACTGCTGGACGTAGGCCTCTCCTATTAACTATGCGTATAGACGCATTAGGAGGTAAATGCTCATAATCGCCACGCTGGGCAAGCGGATTGGCGATCGCAGTAATGTGTCCACTATGATGACGCTGCTGCCCATCATCAATCTTGTAAAGTGGTCAGTGACACTTCAATCCCTTAGTCATGATGTCATATACCAAAGAAAAAAGAACCAAGATCACCTAACGTCCGAGGTGGGGAACGAACCCAAGTGCTCAGCTTTCGCGGCTGATTTAAAAAACCAAGTCCTTCTGAGTTTCTTGCCGGATTCTTCTCAGGAACAGAACTAGAAGTAGTTTTTTTTCTCATTTGCTATATTTACTTTAACGTTTCAAAAGCGCTCGTTGCTGGGCCCTGCGACCATATATAGCATGGACGTCTAACGCCAGCTCAAAAATGCCCCCAAAATCAATTGTTCAATTGTGCCAAGATGGGCAGGACATAGCGCTTTTCTTAACACCGCGCATATTTCGGCGCAACATCTTTGACAAATGTTTATAGAATATAGCCAATCAAAACTTTGACGGACCAATCACAGCTATTTTTAAATGGCGGTTTAAGTTTTTATAGGTTGATATTGAAATTCATTACCGTGATGCATTGAAGAGAGGGTGACATTTGTCAATTAAAATTCAGGACCGTTTTTGAAAGGCAATTTAGTATGGCGTGCGGCTTCCATGTTTTATTTGTTCGTAGGCTGGGCCTAATTGAATAGTAGAATATCTTTCTTTTTTGTCTGCTATTTTTCTTATCTAGGAAAGTTATAGGTATTATTTTAAATTTAAGTTACTTTTGTTTAGGGATGTTTTATTCTCTCTTTTTAATCATGCTGAACACACTTGTTTTGGGTAACATTCTATCTGAATACCTGTCTGATCTTTGTTATTAAACCCGACCCTAGATAAAACTGGGACAGCGGGAAGGAAGAAGAAGAAGAAG
Source organism: Thaumatotibia leucotreta (assembly GCA_025490895.1). Lineage (NCBI taxonomy): Eukaryota > Metazoa > Arthropoda > Insecta > Lepidoptera > Tortricidae > Thaumatotibia > Thaumatotibia leucotreta. Next base: position 10,893 of record JALPQI010031917.1, on the reverse strand, counting down.
ACATGTATTGAATGTTGTCTGTTTGGTGTGTCTAATAAATAAAATAAAAAATAGATAATACTTTGACTTTGATTAGTTTTAATATAAGTATAACACCACGATTGTGTTCTGAAAGTGCACGATTATGAAAGAAAATGCAAGTTTTTAGGTAAGTTTACCTCGACGTCGATGTCGTAGCAGGCGGTCTGTTTAGCGTCGTGCGGGGCCTCGACGCCGATCACGTGGTTGATGACGGTTAGTTTACCTCGACGTCGATGTCGTAGCAGGCGGTCTGTTTGGCGTCGTGCGGGGCCTCGACGCCGATCACGTGGTTGATGACGGTTAGTTTACCTCGACGTCGATGTCGTAGCAGGCGGTCTGTTTGGCGTCGTGCGGGGCCTCGACGCCGATCACGTGGTTGATGACGGTTAGTTTACCTCGACGTCGATGTCGTAGCAGGCGGTCTGTTTGGCGTCGTGCGGGGCCTCGACGCCGATCACGTGGTTGATGACGGTTAGTTTACCTCGACGTCGATGTCGTAGCAGGCGGTCTGTTTGGCGTCGTGCGGGGCCTCGACGCCGATCACGTGGTTGATGACGGTTAGTTTACCTCGACGTCGATGTCGTAGCAGGCGGTCTGTTTGGCGTCGTGCGGGGCCTCGACGCCGATCACGTGGTTGATGACGGTTAGTTTACCTCGACGTCGATGTCGTAGCAGGCGGTCTGTTTGGCGTCGTGCGGGGCCTCGACGCCGATCACGTGGTTGATGACGGTTAGTTTACCTCGACGTCGATGTCGTAGCAGGCGGTCTGTTTGGCGTCGTGCGGGGGCCTCGACGCCGATCACGTGGTTGATGACGGTTAGTTTACCTCGACGTCGATGTCGTAGCAGGCGGTCTGTTTGGCGTCGTGCGGGGCCTCGACGCCGATCACGTGGTTGATGACGGTTAGTTTACCTCGACGTCGATGTCGTAGCAGGCGGTCTGTTTGGCGTCGTGCGGGGCCTCGACGCCGATCACGTGGTTGATGACGGTTAGTTTACCTCGACGTCGATGTCGTAGCAGGCGGTCTGTTTGGCGTCGTGCGGGGCCTCGACGCCGATCACGTGGTTGATGACGGTTAGTTTACCTCGACGTCGATGTCGTAGCAGGCGGTCTGTTTGGCGTCGTGCGGGGCCTCGACGCCGATCACGTGGTTGATGACGGTTAGTTTACCTCGACGTCGATGTCGTAGCAGGCGGTCTGTTTGGCGTCGTGCGGGGCCTCGACGCCGATCACGTGGTTGATGACGGTTAGTTTACCTCGACGTCGATGTCGTAGCAGGCGGTCTGTTTGGCGTCGTGCGGGGCCTCGACGCCGATCACGTGGTTGATGACGGTTAGTTTACCTCGACGTCGATGTCGTAGCAGGCGGTCTGTTTGGCGTCGTGCGGGGCCTCGACGCCGATCACGTGGTTGATGACGGTTAGTTTACCTCGACGTCGATGTCGTAGCAGGCGGTCTGTTTGGCGTCGTGCGGGGCCTCGACGCCGATCACGTGGTTGATGACGGTTAGTTTACCTCGACGTCGATGTCGTAGCAGGCGGTCTGTTTGGCGTCGTGCGGGGCCTCGACGCCGATCACGTGGTTGATGACGATGGGGTCCGGCGCGTGTAGGAGAGCCGCTAAACGTCCTGGGACCTGGGTAACATAATAATTACGTGTAAAATAAATACAAATACAAATAATTTATTCGTGGCAAATATAACAAGCATAACAGGACAAGACAAAACAGACAGATTCAGCACTTAATATTATACCACGAAATGGACTCGCCTCAGCATAATGTCGACCCGAAAGCCAACACTGATCTTCCGGCGAGCCCATTTTTTGGCCACGACCGCAGCGTGTGAACATGGCCTAACAATTCGCGCCCAATGGAGGACGCCAAGTAGGGCAACACACAAACAAATAAATATGACGCAACATTGACAAGGCCATGTGTCACATCAATTTTTTTTACAAATAAAGTGAAAAGTTACAAACATAAGTATACAGTTAAAACATGATAATAACTAGGGTTAGAATTTTAGTGGCATTTATTGAACATAGAGCAGTGAAGTCGATGTTACAAACATTTTTAACTTGAATAAATGATCAACTTGTAAAATAATAACGAAATAGTGTTCATTTCAAGCTGGATTTATCAAGGAATTTAAATAAATAACATGAATTTTATTTTTGAGAAACTAGAAAAATATAAATTTTCAATTTTAAATGTGAGAAAATTTATTTATTTAATTTTTAAGGTTCTAGTTCTCTCGAAGACCGCAAATATTATATAATAATCATAAGCTATATTACAAAGAATGATTGAACTTCAATTCATAGGTAGTCAAATATTATAGCTGAAATTATTTCATACTTAAAATTGACGAAACCCTGTTTAAAAGAAAAACAATAAATGATATGTAGTTACTTAGTTAAAATAATTTGTTAAGCAAAATATAATATAAAGTACCTACTTATATACAACCTAGGTTACATACAATTGAATAAAATATTTGTTTAAAAGAATATATTTATTTATTATTACTGATTAATTAATTATTCAATCAATCATAAAAAAATAAACAACGACTCCACTGTTCTCTGTCCACTTAATGCCACCAAAATTCCTAACCCTAGTAATAACATTTTTAATTGTCATATAATTTGTATGGGACGGCAGCAAGAATAGGGCAGCAGCATTATCATAGTGGACACATTACTGCGATCGCCAATCCGCTTGCCCAGCGTGGCGATTAATGTGGCATAGTCAATAGGAGAGGCCTACGTCCAGCAGCGGACTATCATAGGCTGATGATGTATGATGATGATGTGTATGGGAATTTCAATTCTTGATTTGCGGCTTTTCTAGCCTAACCAAAAAAATGGTCCACAAGCTACAACAACAAGCTTTTGATTCTGAACAGAAACAAGATTAATTGTTTCACAAACAGAAACAGGATAAATCATTAAAAAAGTTTGTCAAAAATGAACATCGCACCCTGTATGTTTTTTCCAAAATCAATATATGCCAATAATCATTCATTATAAATCGAGGAAACGTCTTTTAAGACCATATTCGCGTAGCTACTCTGGATCTGGTAGCTGCCCTCACTGACCTAAAAAGAATTTCAACACTGTATATATGGTCGTTTGGTATCCAGTATGTAAATCTAATACGGGCAATCAATTAAATCAGACATGGGATTCATTAGTGTAATCATGGATTACGAAGTTTTTTTAAAGTTACTCTCAATTATGACATTTATGACCCTACAGATTTTTTTTTTAAGATTATCGAAGCAGCAATGTAGGTACGAACATTTGTTATTGTTGATATGGCAGTTATGTCATCTGCTTTTGAAATTAGCTGTCAACGAGCGTTTAACTCGTATATGTTGCTCTACATTGCGCGCCTAATTATTTTGTATGAAAAATTTTGTTGCTCTAATTTTATGTAAAAGTTATTTGAATGTACTTATTATGTCGTAAACTAACACCCGTTAAGAGCTTCGCCCGTATTAGACTTACACCATGTATACAAGCCTTAATTGAAATTACCGTGGCACCAGGTCGATGTCCCAAGATATTTATTTAATAAATAATTTTACTACAGCCGTGTGTAAATTGGGTATGTGTTTCAGTAAGTGCCAGTACCTCAGCCAGCTTCATGCGCGCGCAGCCGAAGATCTGCTCCAAGTACTTGTCGCACACCACCCACTCGCGCTCGTGAGGGTCCTGGTAAACAATTACAGTGAAACCCCGTTAATACGATTTCGTAGGGACCAGACAAATAACGCGTCTTAAGCGGGAAAGCGTATTATGCGGGAAGAAGACATAGCATTTATTTTTTGTCAAATTTTTAATTTTTCTGTGTAATGTTACATATGAGATATTTTTCTTATACATATTATATATTTAACTGATTTGGACGCACAGATAAAGAAAACAAATTGTACTAAGGTTGCACATGCAGGTGTATGCAATGCGATGGGATCATGAACTTTACTGGTCGCTTGGTCAATGCAACAAAGTTACTTACAAAGGAGGAGCGATCGGTAGAATTATTTTTTCCAGCCTAATTTTCAATTGGTATAGTAAAATTATAACATTCCTGCTTACATCTATAAGTAAATAATGCCATACGTCAATGTAACTTGGGTTACAGACAGCGTATTAAACGGGATGATGAATCGTATTAACCGTACAAAAATGTAGGAAAACAGCATGCAAAATGCAGGGACCGGCACAAATTGGCGTATTACGCGGGAAATCGTATAAAACGTGATCGTATTAAGCGGGTTCTACTGTAGTACATTTAGTACTGATTTTTCAATAACCAGTTAACAGTAACTGTCAAATAAATGTTAACTTTTTTGACTGATGAGTGATGACCAGTGATAAGGATGGTAATACTTTTAAGGACTGATTTTTCAATTGCCAGTTAACAGTATCTGTCAGATAAACGCTAGCTCTATCCTGTTTTGACTGATGACTTTAGAAAAGGATAGTTATAATTTTAACTAACGAATAAGTTTATCTGGCGATTGAAAAATCAGCCCTGACTGACGGATACTTTTAACTGAGGATTGAAAAATCAGCCCTTAGTACACCAAACGAAGGAAACTCAAAGGAAAAAACTCGTGTATAAGCGAATTTTGGCATAGTTGTAGGGAATGGTGTTTTAAACCACATACTAAAAGTATTTTACTTTTGGTCTTCGTTAGGTGGGCTAATTGTGCATCAAGGGAGGTAAGTACGGAACTACTAACGAGAGTGTTAGAAGCCCGACGCCGTAGGCGGAGGCCTTTTAAGGACTCGAGTTAGTATTCCGCTTACCGATCGTGATGCATACAATGTTTTTCATCACACTTGCCGACAAAAAAATAAGTTTTAAGACAAAATATTTAACAAATGACGTACTGACATTTCTATTACTCCCTAGGGAATTTCACTTTTCTCTTACTCCCGCTACGCATGCAAGCAATGGCGCGCTTAGACAGAAAGTGTGATGAACTAGTACATTGTGTATTAAGGGCGGTAAATAAGAAATTGTGAACAAGTGTGAAAGTAAAGCCCAAGCTGAAGGCGCGGTCTTTATTTCACATGAGTTCTTAATTTCAAACTTGCAATAAAATGTTGACATTACGTGCGTCAGATTGGGCCAGGAAGTACCATGTTGCTGGTTCGATGACTGAACTTGATATGTTATGGCATTTCATATTTACTTTGCAGTCCTAGGACTGCTAACGGAAGTAACCTGCTTTAAAAAGTATAATACCGGGAGTAACTAGCAATGTGATAGATCAGCTTGATGATAATATATGACATTTTTTACTTCAAATTTGGTCAGCAGTGTTATTCACTAAGGAAACCGCCTTGCTGTCAGCGCCGTGTCAGTGCTGCGGCAGCGTCGGGCCTAAAAATGGTATTCACTAATGTACTTTAAACGACACTAGTGCTCGGCGACGAATGCGGCGTGAGCTGGAACTACACTGCGTCGAAAGTTTGACGTTTAATGTACGAACTTCGTATTCTCTAACGAAAAACAGCGACGAACTCGCCCACAACTTCGCTCACAGCCTCGATTCCTAATGTCAAATCAAACCGCTAGGATTTTAGACAAGGCTGTCTCGACATCGAGCTCGTTGACGAACGCAGCGTCGAATGTGTCATAAGATGTGTCATAAGAGAATAGCATAGCAGAAATCCGCTGTTGATTTTTTTCTCTTTCCTCATGGGCACATTGTATGTACTATACAGGGTGCTCGTGAGCATTACGAAATATTTTAACTATACATTCTAGACATCAAAATAAACAAAAAATATTATGAGACCTAATGTCAATTCCACCAAAAAATTTTTTTTTCTTTTTTTAGTCTTTTGAATACTTTTTAACATTTCCAGTACTTTTTACCATAACAACAATTTGTTTAAATTATTTATTTCAATTGTTTTTTTTAGGTACAGGTTATTTCGTCAAGTCTATTCGTATTTTTTGATTGTCAGGCAAAAGGTGTGGTAATATTAGAACACATTATGGTAGCATTGTACTCAAAAAGAAGTTAAATGACGAGTTACGCCGAAAAACTTATTTCCAAAAAAGGTTGATTATCTCTGAAACCAAGCCGAATCTAGGAAATTTTATATAACATTAAAGACTCTAAATATGGTCAGGAATCCAGCATTAAAATCTTTTGATTTCCTCGTGTAATTGTACCTGTAGACGATGTGTCTTGACATACTGCCACAGCGCGTTGACGATGACGGGTCGCGTTTGCGTGTGCACGCCGAGCAGTCGTGCTAGGCGCCCGTCCAACTTGAACTGCAGAGGTTGGTAGTCGAGCAGAAGTAGTATTGTGCAGCGTACGTTCTTGTAGCCGGGGCGTTTCACCTGACATACAAAATACATCATCAGCCTATCATAGTCCACTGCTGGACGTAGGCCTCTCCTATTAACTATGCGTATGGACGCATTAGGCACTGGTCTCACCGCGAGCTACTAAGCTATGAACTATTGGCTATAAATACGAACAAAAGATACGCGCTCCCGTGTAAATAAAAGAGACACAGCGATACTCGCCCAGCTATCAGCTATTAACGCCGGGCGAGTATCGCCGTCTCACTTATTTACACGGAAGTGCGTATCTTTTGTTCGTGTTTATAGCCCATAGTTAATAGCTTAGTAGCTCGCGGTGAGACCAGTGCCTTAGGAGGTAAATGCCCATAAAATCGCCACGCTGGGCAAGCGGATTGGGAACATATAAAATATAATAGTATATTTCGATGCAAGTGCAAAAAATATTTTTCGACGATGATGAAAGTTGCAGCCCGAGTGAAACGAGTGCGACAATCACCAGAGTTAAAAAGAAGTTTTTACACGTGTATCGAACGACTTTCATAACAAGTGCCTTAAAGAGAGAAATTTACGCAAGTTTACTTTTCCGAACTAGTTAGGAAATAGTACATTACGACACGAGTGCGAAAAACATGAAATTCGAAACGAGTGGCGATGTTTTAAATCGACACGAGTTACGAATTTCGTTTTTGCACGTGTCTCGTACGGCGCCTTTTAGTGCAGATGGCCCTCCGAAGTTTTAGACCTGACGTAAAATGACACACTTCTCGCACTACAGCCTAAAAAAGGCACCATCTGCACTAAAAAAATATATATTACATTACTATAGAGGCTGGGACGAAAGGGGTTGCCGGCCGAAGACATCTAGCCTAGGATAGGTCTGAGGCGGGCAACCTCATATTTCCGACCGAGGTATATGTATAGTTCTTTTCTCAAACAAACATGCAATGAAATAAACAACAAAATTTTTTTATAAGCATAGTATTGTATATTGCACAGGGATTAAAAAACCTTCGTTGCAGTCAGGTTCGTAACGACAATTTACTGGGTATATAGGTATTGGGTACTGTACCTGGAATCCGTCAGTTTCTTGTGTGGTGAGAGTGCGGTGCCACTCTACTAAGTGGTTGTCGGGGCCGTAAAGCTCCTTGTCGAGTTCTATCACCAGCGATTTGAAGAACGACGAGAATTTGCGCTTCACCTGCAAATATATACTCAATGAATTTAAATTATAAATATTAGGTATCCTATATCAAAGAATAGTAGATTGTGTCACAAGGGATCAAAATGGTATATTTCCGGCGTGGGCGTATATTGAATCCTGAATGGAGCGACGGATTACACAATTGAATCCCAACCGTAGGGAGGGACTCTAAAATGGAATCCTGAGCGTAATGAAGGATTCAAGCGTTAACGCCCAAGACAAAATAATTTTGATACCGTGTGACACATACTGCTTTTCACACCACCTATGAGAAAATAGTACATTGTGCATCAAGGGAGGTAAGTACGGAATTACTAACGAGAGTGTTAGAAGCCCGACGCCGTCAGGCGGAGGGCTTTTATGACTCGAGTTAGTATTCCGCTTACCGACCGTGATGCATACAATGTTTTTCATCACACTTGTCGACAAAAAAATAAGTTTTAAGACAAAATATTATTAAATGACGTACTGACGTTTCTATTACTCCCTAGGGAATTTCACTTTTCTATTATTACCGCTACGCGTGCAAGCAATGCACATAGGAGTATATGCATTAAAAAACCGCTTAAAAGTCGAAATGGCTAAATCAGTCAAATTCACCGCCTATCGTTTTTTTTACATTCCTGACTAACCGGTCCATCTGATAGAAGGCTTAAAATCTCTTACCCCTCACGAATCTCTGAGCAAGATAGGTCGGAACCTAGTTATTGTTACAAGTGTACGATTTTGTTCTCGGCGATTTCATCTTTGCAAAGTTTACTTTTTGTCGTGGTATTTTTGTGTGGCCGCGGATTGAAAAAAAAGCTTTTGAACATGGAAGAAGAAGGTATGTACTTTATTATTCTGCAATAGTTTACGAATGTTGGTTATAAATAATATATTTAAGACCTGTAGTGCGGCTCCTTGTCCTAACAAAAATCAGTTTTATGGTCCCATTGTGAAGAAAGCATGAAACTTTGCATGAATGTAGTTGTCATATATGTGCTTCAATTAAGATATGGAAGCACGTTAACAAATAATGTTTTCTCCCCCCCCACCCCTTTTATCTCCCGAATTCCGGTTTTTCGAATTTTCTACGAAAACTATAAGACTGAGGAGTTTACTTTTCAGGGACCAAATCATCGTCACTAAATTACCTACAAAACGATACTACGTTATACAGTGGTAAGATTAATATATTTCTGTCTACAGCCACCAGACATATTATGGAATTGTAAAAAAAAGGCAATTTTTTTTTTCTTGCTCCATTTGTAAGAAAACGACAAAAGAGGTGATAAAATAGGCTAGAATGTTAGATACCTTATACATTGAGCTACACTAAGTACTGGATTTCGTCAAAAAGTCACACCAGCAGGTAAACTTCCAAAAAACTGGCAACAATTTCTTCGTTCTTCACAGAACAAAGTAGAACTTTTCAACTTCCTGGCTGACGGGCTTCAGCAGGTCCAACATGCGAAAACGATTGTTGCAACCAAAGGGGAACAAGTTCTGTGTAACGATGCCACCGTATACCAGTAATTGGAGTTCGAGGCCAACGAAACTACGACAGATGCGTTATTGTCAAATCTGTCAAAGTCTCATATGTCATTGTCAAATAAAGTTTTCAGGTTTCCACAACCTTTTTGTTATTTAATTTATTTATTTAAAATAATTCCTAATAAAAACATTATATACCTCTGTAATGTTTTTACGCCTTTCTGTTTAATATGGCTGTCACAACTAGGATTTTCTTCAAAACACGTAAATACCTAAAAACTTTTCTTTTCTCTTAACTAACATTGATATGACAACGTTTTCTTGTAAATAACTTAAAATTACCAGTGAACACAAGCAAAACATTAGATCTCTATAATAATTTAAATGGAGAACTATAGCACTGCCAAAGAAATTTGTAGGTCAAAGGAATTTTACGAATACGAAATGTGAACATAAAGCACGCTACAATGTATTATTCTGCAATTTTCTAAACGTATGCAGAAATAGGGTTTTAATTTATGTGTAGTTAAATTGCTGTACCAAATGTTATTAACACCTGAGGTGATACCAGCGCAATACCAACTTTGTTACTAATAATTGCGGATAATTCCGTTTTTATTAAAATATCTTATATTTACGTGAAAATAAGTAAATAAGATTGTTTCTATAAATTAAAGAATTAAAATTACCAATAAATAAGATATCTCAACGTCTGTTTTTAGAAAATAAAGATTTACTATTGTATGAACATTTCATTGATGTGGCAATATTTTCGTAGATTCGTTGGCCTCGAACTCCAATTAGTGGTTTAGGTACGTCCTCCCTAAAGTCAAAACAAGAAGAAGCTGATACCAGACTCTTCCTTCATGTTTCGCATGCCGTGCAGCATGGCCACACAGAAATATTAATTAGAACGGTTGACACAGATGTGGTTGTTGTAGCTATTGCCTTATACCGCGGACTAAAAGAAATGGGTTTGAGCAAATGTTGGATATCATTCGGAACAGGGAAAGCTTTACGTACTATTGCTATTCACCAACTTGTGAATGAACTCGGCTCAGAAAAATGCAGTGGCATTTTATTTTTTCACGCATTTACAGGGTGTGATACAGTATCTGGATTTTGTGGAAAGGGAAAGAAGTCCTTTTGGAAAACTTGGAATTCCTTCCCTGAAGTTATCAGAGTATTTGAAACCTTTTCACGACCTCAAAATGAAATTGAAATCCATCAATTGGATGCTTTGGCAAGGTATGTCATTCTGACTTACGACAAAACTAGCGATATAGAAGACATAAACCAAGCTAGAAAAGCGTTATTTATCAAGGGACGGGCAATGGACAGGCTGCCACCAACACTTGGTGCTCTTGAACAGCATGCAAAACGTGCTTATTTGCAAGCAGGATTGATCTGGGGTCAAAGTCTGATACCAAATCCTGAATATCCGAACTTCGAAAACTGGGGTTGGATGAAAGAAGACGGTATTTGGATGCCATTTTGGAGTACAACCAAAGAAACGTCCGCATCTGTTAAGGAATTGACGAAATGTTCATGCCGCAGCTGCATTAAAGGACGATGCAGTTGTAGGAAGTCGGGCCTTCCCTGTACTGGTCTCTGTAAGTGTGGAGGAGATTCCTGTGATATACATTAAAATAAATAATATATATAATTTTCACTGTGTATGTGACTGTATTTTTAATTATTGAAACCCTTACCTCTAAATCTCAGCAAAACAAAATTAACAGAAAGGTGGTATTGTAAAAAGGTAAAAAAACGAGTGCTTGATTCAGACGCGGTAAGCTGTAACTCTGGAAGTAATGCTTCTACGACTACAAAATAGGTGTCATTTTGTAGCT
>JALPQI010031914.1:0-11209 GCA_025490895.1 Thaumatotibia leucotreta | reverse complement strand
CCATAATTCCAACTCACATAAGTAATCAAAACTTTCTGTCAAATACAAAAGTTGGTAATCAATTTTTATGTCAAACACATGTAGGTTGGAAGGTAATCGTGTAACTATGTCCATTTTGTATACATGGCAAAAACTATTACATGCCTTGAAAAGTTAAATTTAATATCTCTTTGTAAAATTTGATGGTTAATTAATTGTTTTAGTTTTGTATTATTATATTAAATATTAGTAATACTGTTTTATTACAATACGTTACATTATTTTCTTGGATTTGAACCATTTTACATTTCTCTCTATTTAGGTACCTACACAATAAGTAACCATAGCGATACATGAGTATTGTGTTTACCTGGAAATAGCTTTTCTAAACTAACGGAGCCAAAAGAGACGAAAAAAAGGTCGAAAATAATAACTCTTTTCAGCCCCATATATTTTAGGAAAATTTCTACTCAAATCCGGAGGCAGCAAAACTTAAATTAAAAATATAGCTTAGTAAAAATAAGAGTGATAATCAAACATCAAATGACACCGTTTTGTAACTACCCTCCAGAAAAACGACATTTTTGAAAAATGACCCACCCTAATATATAACATGTAATATAAAATATTTAAATATTCTTGTACAAAACATTTGTAAGTACCTACCTATGTTGTAATATAAGTAATTATTGGTATTTCAGTTAAGTACTTAGCTTATAATTATACGTGTGACAGGTAACAAAATTAAGATAGGTATAAGTAATAAGCGCTTAGAGGTAATTTTGCAAATAACTTGGCTCAACTCACAACAGTTGGCCCAGATCACCGAGATGATCCTGCATTTTATATTAATGGACATTTTCTAATCAATCACAAAATCCTCTCCCTCTATATATCTTTGTTGTTCTAGGCAAAACTTTGAATAGAGAAGTCTTTAAAGTTTTACCTAGAACTTTGATTATTAAGGCCAAAATTCCGAAGCGGAGATCCACTTGCAGCCCTTGCAGAAATTCGAGCCGAATCTTTGGCCCTCCAATTTGCTTATTAAAGCAGTTAAATGGGACAGCAGGTACCTAGTCTACCCTGTCTATCTATTAGATTTATAAGTAAGTATTGGATCTGGCCATGTTCTGGACCTCTCGCAGCTCTGTGTAACTATGTCAATTTATACACATGGCAAAAACTATTACGTGTCTTGAAAAGTTAAATTTAATGTCTTTGTAAAATCTGATGGTTAAATAATTGAATGATGTTATTGTTATGTTGTTTTAGTTTTGTATTATTATATTAAATAATGATACGGGTATGATTCTGATATTAGTCCTTCCTATTACGATTCGTTACATTATTTCCTGGATTTGAACAATTTTTAGTACATTTCTTTCTGTTTAAATACACAATAAGTAACCACACAATAGCGATACATTATGATATAACAGTTTTCAAGTTTTTAGGGTTCTGTTGCCAAAATGGCAAATATCTACGGAACCCTTATAGATTCATCCGTGTCCGTCTGTCCGTCTCTCACAACCGATTTACTCGGAAACTAAATGCTACAGTAATGAAATTTGGTAAGGATATGTGTTGTATGTACCGCACAGAATTATGATACTAAATATATAGTAAAAAAATGGGGATTGGGGCCCTCCATGCATGTAACGGAGTCTTTGAAAATGATATGAAGGTTTATAAATCCCATTTTTATTAAAGCGATCCGTTTTCTAGATATCTGCTCTCACAGTCTGAAAAGTGTCCCCCACTCTGTTTTTAAACTACACGGTAAAAAATTAAATAAAAAATATGTTATGCATAGGTACCCATTATAAACTCTTTCAACGATTTTTGCTTTGATTGAATTATCTATTATAGTTTTTGAGGTAGGTTTACGGTATTTTTAAATGATAAATTGATAATGGTACCGAACCCTTTGCGTACGAGTCTGACTCGCACTTCGCCGGTTTTTTTTAATTATTGAAGCACTATTTCCACCAAACGGCTCGGATCGCAAAGAATACGATCGTATGTGGCGACATCCAATCGTGTCCGGCAGAATGTCGGCACATACGCTCGGCCCCGATGATATTATATCACAGATATGTATAACATAATTATAGGTGAACTGGTGAAATTATTCTAGGTAAAAGGGGTAGAATAGGGAGTCGCAAGTTCATCATTTAACAATACAGGAGCAAGCAGGAAAGAAAATATTAAAATGTGATGCCAACGTACGCAATATCACGTCTACGCAATGTTACGCTTACTTTTGGCATTCAATGGGTTAATGAGATAGCAGATTCTTATGAGAATATTCTGATGAACTTAAAATTGCAACAGCGAATCACATAATCATGTTCATGGAGCAAAAACACATTTAACAGACTGAATAAAAAAAAATACTGCATTCTAGTTATGTGATGTTATAAACAGTTGAAATATGAATTCTATATGTGAGTTAAATTGTGTTTTATATTTTAATTTTATTATTAAACCCTAATCCTGCGTGAGGAGTATAACCATTCAAGACAGAAGTAAAGTCTGATTAATTTAATTTCAATAATTATATTACTTAAAAATAAGGAGGTTCATACATTATGCTCATAATATTCATCAACAAATTAGGAACAGTAGTTTAAAAGAAAAATAATAAACATGATTGCAATAATTATGTTCATTCTTTTCAAAATTATTGATGAATAGGTGCTCTAATATTGCAATTATACATTGTAATATTTTAGGATAGGTCTGAGGCGGGCAATCTGATATTTCCGGCCGAGGTGTGTATTGTATAGTGCTTTTCTCAAACATGTTTAACAGCCGGCCTAGGCCTTCAAGTGTTGTATTAAATTACATAAACGACCTCTTGTCCTTATAGTCGCACCTGAATGAAACGTTATACTTCGCAACCTATTATAAGGAACATGACAACAATATTTCATTGCATGTTTGAGAAAATTCTACGTTTCACGTTTAACTATAAATATTTTTTTACAAAAACATTACAAATGTAGGTATGTTGTTATAAGTACCTACTTATTGGTATTTCAATTAAGTAGCGTAAAATAGGTGGGTATCAAATTAAGCAATAGGTAATAAGCGCTTCAGGATAATTTTGCCAGTAACTTGGCTCAAGTTACAATAGTTGATGGGCAAAGATGATCCTGCCTTTTATATTAATGGATATTTTCCAATCAATCACATAATCCTCTCTCTCTCTCTCTTTGTTGACCTCTCTCTTCAAAGTTTTGCCTAGAACTCGGATTATTAAGGCCAAAGGTCCGAAGCGGACACCAGCTTGCAGCCTTTTCAGACAAAATTCGAGCCGAATCATTGGCCCTCCGGTTCGCGTGTTAAAGCAGTTAATTGAGACAGTAGTCTATCCCGTCTATCTAACAGATTTATATTGGATCTGGCAAGGTTCTGGACCTCCCGCAGCTCTGTTTTGTATGAACCTGACTGTGACATAGCTATCTTGGGTGGCACATGGTTGTCACCCCAAAGAAAGTAAAAAGCAAGGACAATAAAATTTGTATGATCCAGGACATGGATTTTATTGAAAAAATAACAAAACGCAATAATTAATAAGACAGAAAAAGAGTTGTTATACGATTAAAATTACTTCTTTCTTACTTTGGCAGCTGCAAACTCGGCAATAACTTCAAAAATTAATATGTTGTTCGATGGCTAATACATCAAGCCGCGATTGGGCCATGGTTGCGTGGATATAGTTTTTTTTATTAATATTAATTTACCGAGACTATCCTCACTAATCCATTATGTAGCATGGGAGCGCTAGGCTCTGGCAGCTCGGCCTACGGCCTCGCTATGTGACGCTTTGGGAATTCGGTTCTACAGGGAGCTCGGCTTTCGGCCTTAGCTTGGCGCCTCTGAGGAAATTCCATACAAATTTTTTTTTGTCCAAAAAATCCAAAAAAATATTTTTTGAATAGCTATTGAGAATTTCTACGAGATTTGTTAAGGCACCCCCCACCTATCTCTCTCCGTTGAAAAGTTCCCATACTAACTTTTTTCTCAGAGGCAAATTCCATACAAATTTTTTTTTGCCAAAAAAATTCAAAAAAATCTTTTTTGAATAGCTATTGAGAATCTCTATGAGATTTGTCAAAACACCCCCCACCTATCTCTCTCCATTCAAAAGTTCCCATACAAACTTTGAACGACCATATGGCGGCCATCTTGAATTCTAGAAAGTCCAAAACACTTTTCATCCAATTTAGAGCCTAATTTTATCCTACCGTGAAAATTTCAGAACCCTAAAAGCCCAACAACAGTTTCAAAATGGGCAAAAAAAATTGGCCCGATCCGTGAATTTTTGTTTTTGTCCCGGGGTGCCGCCATCTTGAATTTTTTTCCAAATTTTTTTTTCGAATATTATTTTCACGCCTCCTGAGTACGTCTATGCAAAATTTTAGCGCGCTCGGGTCATTATTTCGAAAAATCCATACAAAATTTTTTTTGTGCAAAAAATCCAAAAAAAATTTTTTCCGAAACTGGAGAGCCCAAAAGTCACGCACAGCGATTTCCAAACCGATCGAATAAAAATTTTTTTTTGAAAAAAAGTAAAAAAATCTTTTTTTCTAAAATTTTTTTTCCATCTGATGGCTCTTGGGGTACTGTACGACATTTGTTCGAGCACCCTCTACCTAACTCTCTCCGTTCAAAAGTTCCTATACAAAGTTTGAACACCCATACGGCGGCCATCTTGAATTCTAGAAAGTCCAAAATAAGTCCTGTCTACTTCAGAGCCCAACTTAATCATACTGTTAAAATTTCAAATCCCTAAACGCTCATCAACAGTTTCAAAATGGGCAAAAAAAATTGGCCCGATCCATGAATTTTGTTTTTGCCCCGGGGCGCCGCCATCTTGAATTTTTTTCCAAAAATTTTTTTCGAATATTACTCTTGGGCCCCCAAAGTGTGCCTATGCAAAATTTTAGCGCGCTCGGGTCATTATTTCGAAAAATCCATACAAATTTTTTTTTGCGCAAAAAATCCAAAAAAAAAATTTTTCCAATCTCGGGGGCCCGACTATTACGCACAGCGATTTCTGGCCCGCTAGGATCATTTTGAAATTTTTGAAAAAAAAAAAAAAAGTTTTTTGCCAATTTTTTTTTCTCATCGGATAGCTCTCGGGGTCCTCTATGACATTTGGTCGAGCACACCCCACCTATCTCCCCCCGTTTAAAAGTTGCCATACAAACTTTGACGGGCCCTACGGCGGCCATCTTGGATTCCAAAATTACGAAAAAAATATTTTTCTAATCTAGGACCCCCAGAGGTCCTGTCACCAAAAAATCAGGCTCGAAGGACCAACTTGAAAATCGGGTGCAAAAATTTTTTTACTTTTTGCCAAAAATTTTTGCGGCTTCAGAAACTGCCGGCAGTTCCCTATGACATTTGGTCGACCACCTCCCACCCAGGTGCTACCGTTTTGCCGGGCCGTCGATCGAAAAGACGGTCTTTCGAGGTAGACCAGGTTTCGGATTTTTCCTCCCTGTTTGGGACCAGACCCTACACGATGGTATACGACACGAGACCATAGGTCCCACCCAGGGAGCCACAGAACCATGTCAACAACAATCAGTCGGGTTGCGGCTATATATAATACTAACTAGTTTTTGCTCTGTGCGCGAGGCCCAAGGGCCTCGCGGGCCTCTCTTTTTGTCGACTGGATGAGTGGAGGACTCGAGATTTATTTTTTATTTTCTTTAATTTTTTTATTATTGTTTTTGTATTATTTTTTAATTATGTTGCAGTTTTGGGCTTTTGAGCTGGACTCCTGCAGCTCGGCCTTCGGCCTCGCGAGCTGTCACGCCTCTGAGGGACGCTTCGGGCCTTCGGCCCTACGCGGAGCTCGGCCTTCGGCCTTCGCAAATTGTCGAAACGAATCGTCGGGCCTGCGGCCCTCCGATTCGTTTTCAGTTACACTCTTTCATTGAGTAGCATGGATGCGTTGGACTCCTGCAGCTCGGCCTTCGGCCTCGCGAGCTGTCACGCCTCTGTGGGACGCTTCGGGCCTTCGGCCCTACGCGGAGCTCGGCCTTCGGCCTTCGCAAATTGTCGAAACGAATCGTCGGGCCTGCGGCCCTCCGATTCGTTTTCAGTTACACTCTTTCATTGAGTAACATGGATGCGTTGGACTCCTGCAGCTCGGCCTTCGGCCTCGCCAGCTGGCGCGCCTATGTTGGACGCTTCGGGCCTTCGGCCCTACGCGGAGCTCGGCCTTCGGCCTTCGCTGCTACGAAGCTTCGCCTTCGGGCCTTCGGCCCTCAGGCTCAGCTTACATAGTTACTCAGAGTTTGTTATACGTAGAAAAGCTTTATTTTCTCGCAGCTCAGCCTCCGGCCTCGCAGGCTACCGCGCCTCTATGGGACGCTCCGGGCCTTCGGCCCTACGCGGAGCTCGGCCTGCGGCCTTCGCTGGGGTTCGAAGCGAACCGTCGGGCCTGCGGCCCTCCGGTTCGCTTATTAAGACAGTTAGGAAGGGCAGTTTCACCGCGTGGGCTCGCCCGTCGGGCCTTCGGCCCTCGGGCTCGCGCGGAGAGCACCTCGATCGTGACGCTCCGGGCCTTCGGCCCTACGCGGAGCTCGGCCTTCGGCCTTCGCGGGCTTGACGCCTCGCCATCGGGCCTTCGGCCCTCAGGCTCGGCTTATTAAGATACTGGGGTTGTTGAACGCTTGGTAGCTCGATTTGCTCGGAGCTCGGCCTTCGGCCTCGCTTTAAATTACTTGGAGGTGACGAGCTTGGGCCCTCGGCGTGAAGCTCCGGGCCTTCGGCCCTCCGCGAGGTCGGCCTTCGGCCTCCCACCCTGAAGCTCGCCCTTCGGGCTCGCTTAACATAGATTTATATTGGTTCTGGTAATGTTCCGGCCCTCCTGCAGCGAGGCCTTCGGCCTCGCCCAAAACTACTGGGGTTCGGGACCCCCATGGGCCCCGGGATTGAAGCTCCGGGCCTTCGGCCCTCCGCGGGGTCGGCCTTCGGCCTCCCGGCCTGAAGCTCGCCCTTCGGGCTCGCTTAACTTACTTGGGATTTTGACTTTTTGTTCGGGGTCGCCGCCATCTTGGATTTTTTTCAAATTTTTTTTTCAGATTATTATTCCTGGGCCCAAATAATGCCCGCATGCCAAATTTCAGCGCGATCGGACCATTATTTCGAAAAATCCATACAAAATTTTTTTTGTGCAAAAAATCTGAAAAAAATTTTTTCGGAATCTGGAGAGCCCAAAAGTCACGCACAGCGATTTCCAGCTCGATCAAATGAAAAAAAATTTTTCGAAAAAAAAAAAAAAATTTTTTTGGAAAAATTTTTTGCCCACCTGACAGCTCTCGGGGTCCTCTATGACATTTGGTCGAGCACCCCTCACCTATCTCCCCCCGTTTAAGAGTTCCCATACAAACTTTGACGGGCCCTACGGCGGCCATCTTGGATCCGAGAATCACAAAAACACTTTTTCTTTAATCGAGGACCATCAGAGATTCTCCCACAAAAAAATCCGGCTCGAAGGACCATTTTGAAATTTGAGTGCAAAATTTTTTTTTTTTTTTTGAAAAAATTTTTGCGTCTTTAAAAACTGTCAGCAGTTCCCTATGACATTTGGTCAAGAACCCTTCACCTAGGTCTCACCGTTTAGCCAGGCCGTCAAACATTTTTCGACCAGGGAGCAAATCCTGAAATGTCAGATTTTTCCCGGGGTCACCAGAGCGCCCTCTATACGGTGGTATATAACACTATACCCCACCACACCTCCTTCCCGGAGATTAACTATACACATGAAATCAGTCGGGATGCAGCTATATATATTATTAACTAGTTTTTTGCTCTGTGCGCGAGGCCCAAGGGCCTCGCGGGCCTCTCTTTTTGTCGACTGAGGTCGAGGCCGTGGAGATGTGTTTTTTATTTTCTTTTATTTTTTTATTATAGTTTTTGTATTATTTTTTACTGTTATCGCAGTTGTTGGGCTTTTGAGCTGGACTCCTGCAGCTCGGCCTTCGGCCTCGCGAGCTGTCAGGCCTCTGAGGGACGCTTCGGGCCTTCGGCCCTACGCAGAGCTCGGCCTTCGGCCTTCGCAAATTGTCGAAACGAATCGTCGGGCCTGCGGCCCTCCGATTCGTTTTCATGTTACACTTTTTCATTGGGTAGCATGGGAGCACTGGACTCTGGCAGCTCGGCCTTCGGCCTCGCAAGCTGGCGCGCTTATGTTGGACGCTTCGGGCCTACGGCCCTACGCGGAGCTCGGCCTTCGGCCTTCGCAAGTTATCGAAACAAATCGTCGGGCCTGCGGCCCTCCGATTCGTTTTCATGTTACACTTTTTCATTGAGTAGCATGGATGCGTTGGACTCCTGCAGCTCGGCCTTCGGCCTCGCGAGCTGTCGCACCTCTGAGGGACGCTTCGGGCCTTCGGCCCTACGCGGAGCTCGGCCTTCGGCCTTCGCAGGTTATCGAAACGTATCGTCGGGCCTACGGCCCTCCGATTCGTTTACATGTTACACTTTTTCAATGAGTAGCATGGGGGTTCTGGACTCAAGCAGCTCGGCCTTCGGCCTCGCGAGCTGGCGCACCTGTGTTGGACGCTTCGGGCCTTCGGCCCTACGCGGAGCTCGGCCTTCGGCCTTCGCGGCAACGAAGCTTCGCCTTCGGGCCTTCGGCCCTCAGGCTCAGCTTATATAGTTACTCAGATTTTAGTATACGTAGAAAAGCTTTATTTTCTCGCAGCTCGGCCTCCGGCCTCGCAGGCTATCGCGCCTCTATGGGACGCTCCGGGCCTTCGGCCCTACGCGGAGCTCGGCCTGCGGCCTTCGCTGGGGTTCGAAGCGAACCGTCGGGCCTGCGGCCCTCCGGTTCGCTTATTAAGACAGTTAGGAAGGGCAGTTTCACCGCGTGGGCTCGCCCGTCGGGCCTTCGGCCCTCGGGCTCGCGCGGAGAGCACCTCGATCGTGACGCTCCGGGCCTTCGGCCCTACGCGGAGCTCGGCCTTCGGCCTTCGCGGGATTGACGCCTCGCCATCGGGCCTTCGGCCCTCAGGCTCGGCTTATTAAGGTACTGGGGTTGTTGAACGCTTGGTAGCTCGATTTGCTCGGAGCTCGGCCTTCGGCCTCGCTTTAAATTACTTGGAGGTGACGCGCTTGGGCCCTCGGGGTGAAGCTCCGGGCCTTCGGCCCTCCGCGAGGTCGGCCTTCGGCCTCCCACCCTGAAGCTCGCCCTTCGGGCTCGCTTAACATAGATTTATATTGGTTCTGGTAATGTTCCGGCCCTCCTGCAGCGAGGCCTTCGGCCTCGCCCAAAATTACTGGGGTGGGGGACCCCCTCGGGCCCCTGGAGTGAAGCTCCGGGCCTTCGGCCCTCCGCGGGGTCGGCCTTCGGCCTCCCGGCCTGAAGCTCGCCCTTCGGGCTCGCTTAACTTACTTGGGATTTTGACTTTTTGTTCGGGGTCGCCGCCATCTTGGATTTTTTTCCAAATTTTTTTTCAGATTATCATTCCTCGGCCCAAATCAGGCCCGCATGCCAAATTTCAGCGCGATCGGACCATTATTTCGAAAAATCCATACAAAATTTTTTTTGTGCAAAAAATCTGAAAAAATTTTTTTCGGAATCTAGAGAGCCTAAAAGTCACGCACAGCGATTTCCAGCTCGATCGGATGAAAAAAAATTTTTCGAAAAAAAAAAAAAATTTTTTTTGCAAAAATTTTTTGCCCACCTGACAGCTCTTGGGGTCCTCTATGACATTTGGTCGAGCACCCCCCACCTATCTCCCCCCGTTTAAGAGTTCCCATACAAACTTTGACGGGCCCTACGGCGGCCATCTTGGATCCGAGAATCACAAAAACACTTTTTCTTTAATCTAGGACCCTGAGAGATTCTACCACAAAAAAATCCGGCTCGAAGGACCATTTTAAAAATTTGGTGCAAAATTTTTTTTTTTTTTTCGAAAAAATTTTTAAGACTTCAAAAACTGTCAGCAGTTCCCTATGACATTTGGTCGAGCACCCCCCACCTAGGTCTCACCGTTTGGCCGGGCCGTCGAACATTTTTTGACCAAAACATGGTAGACTAAAATCCATATTTTTCTGGACCTACAAATTTGCTCCTCTATACAAATATCAAAATTTTTTCAAGTTAGTACTTTCCGTTTAGAAATAAAACATACCGTTGAGAAATGAGTGGTAATGCAGCTATAATAATATTAACTAGTTATTTTTTTGTGCGCGAGGCCCGAGGGCCTCGCGGCGGCTCTTATATTGTGAGGTAAGAGGCCGAAATTAGATTTTTTTTTTGGCTACAGTTAAAAAAAGTTTCGCCTAGGGGTCGGATTCAGCGATGAGAGAGCGGTGGTGTGCCTGTTTAGCAGCTTCATTTTGTGGGGGGTCACAATTCTTACCTAACCTATTGTCTGACAGCAGTTTCATGTTGTGGAGGGTCGCAGTTCTAACCTATTTCCTGATAGCTGTTTAGTTTTCCAAGCGGTCACAGTTCTAACCTAACCTAACGTACTTTCTGATAGCAGTTTCATTTAAAAGGGGTCACAGTTCTTACCTAACCTAACCTATTGTCAGACAGCAGTTTCATTTTGTGAATGGTAACCTAACCTAACCTACTTTCTGATAGCAGTTTAATTTAACAGGAGGTCACAGTTCTAACCTAACCTAACCTACTTTCTGACAACAGGTTTTGGAGGGTCACAATTCTAACCTAACCTACTTCCAGATAACAGATTAATTTTCTAAGGTCTCAGTTCTAACCTAACCTACTTTCTGATAGCGCTTTCATTTAACAGGAGGTCACAGTTCTTACCTAACCTAACCTACTTCCTGGTCGCAGTTTAGTTTTCTAAGCGGTCACAGTTCTAACCTAACCTAAGCTAACCTACTTTCTGATAGCAGTTTCATTTAGCAGGGGTCACCTAACCTAACCTAACCTACTCTCTGATAGCAGTTTTATTTTCTAACGGGTCACAGTTTCAACCTAACCTAACCTAAGTATTTACCGACAGCAGTTTCATCTTGTGGAGGGTCACAGTTCCAACCTAACCTAACCTAACCTACTTTCTGATAGCAGTTTCCTGGTAACATAATAGAACTTGACTGTTCTGGTAGCTAATTTGGATGACAAAATGTGATAAATATGCCACATATGGCATGTGATAAATACGGATTTCGATGACTCTAAGAAATAAAATTATGGAAAGTGAATTTAAGGGAAATGAAGTTTCTGGTA
>JALPQI010031913.1:0-28796 GCA_025490895.1 Thaumatotibia leucotreta | reverse complement strand
TATCTTTAGCGTAACCTAAAAATTTGGTGATAAAAGGGCACTTATGGAATGTCGTATCTCAAAAATATATACAGGGTGGTCCAAACCTTGACGTCAAAAAAATTTTTTTTAGGTTCCCTACGTCATGGGCTATCAGAATATACCCCATGTATGTTAGCCGATTTTTTTGTAGTTTTTCGAGTTATGAATTTTTGAAAACCTTTTTTTTTTGAGAAATTTTGGGATGAAGAAATTTAATGATAAAAAAAAAACTATTGGGTTTTTTTTCAATATTTTCTTTTTTGTAAAAGTATTACTACAAATAAAGCATTTACTGACAAAAAAAATTAGCGTCCTCACTTTGATACAAGTAGGATAAAAAAAATACCAAATTCAAAATTTTACGCTAAAAAACGCATTCAAAATAGCATTAATGTACGTAAATAAAAAAAATAAAACATATCCCAAGGATTTTTGGTAATGTAAAGACTGCCCTAGACCTTAAACCATTGTAAAAGCAAAAAAAAAGTGATACTTAATAATGAGGATTTTTCGGAGTAGTCGGTCAAATAAACTTAAAAAAAACTTCTAAATTTTTAATTTAAAAATAAAGTGAAATTTAGTCTGTTTTGTTGTTCTTATCAATAAACAAAGACAGAAAATACCACGAAAACTCAATTTGTGTAGTTATTCAAGTCATTTTTTACTACTTTAAAATTTTAAGTTTTTTTAAGTTTATTTGACCGACTACTCCGAAAAATCCTCATTATTAAGTATCCCTTTTTTTTGCTTTTACGAAGGTTTAAGGTCTAGGGCAGTCTTTACATTACCAAAAATCCTTGGGATATGTTGTATTTTTTTATTTACGTACATTAATGCTATTTTGATGCGTTTTTAGCGTAAAATTTTGAATTGGGTATTTTTTTATCCCACTTGTATCAAAGTGAGGACGCTATTTTTTTTTGTCAGTAAATGTTTTATTTGTAGTAATACTTTTACAAAAAGAAACTAGTTAAAAAATCCTACTAGTTTTTTTTTATTAATAAATTTCTTAATTCCAGAATTTCTCAAAAAAAAATTTCAAAAATTCATAATTCGAAAACAACAAAAAATCGGATAACATACATGGAGTATATTCTGATAGCTCATGACGTGAGGAATCTAAAAAAAAAAATTTTTGACGTCAAGGTTTGGACCACCCTGTATAAGTTACGGTGATGCAACGTAGCTCAAATCGTTACGTCCTATGCCGAAATTATTATTTTGTTTTTCTTGTTATATTATGCATTTTCGTATATCCCTATAGGGTCTATATAATATACCAAAATTGCAGCTTTGCAACACGACTTGTGATTTGTATGAAAAACTTAGATAGCGGGCCTCCTGCCTTTTGAATTTTGCGTTTATATTTTCAATTACAATGTTTACTGACCAGATTTTACGCTAAAATTAGAGAATATTCAGTGCGCTATAAGGTCATTAATACATGTTTTTCGTAGCATAATTAGGTGAGGCGATATTAAGCTGAAAACGTTAGCAAAACATAAAATTGTATCTAGTTTACAAAAAAGGGAATTTTTCAAGTCTCGTATCTCTGAAACTATAAGACCTAGTGTAAAGCCTGCTAGCTCAACTTGATGGAAATATATTAATCTATAAATGTTTAATAACATGTGATATCAAAAAACGTAAGAGTTTTTTAACCCTTTGAGCCCCAGCGTCATCATATGATGACGGAAGTACATAAGCACTTCAAATGCCTGGGGCTCGATGGGTTAATAAAAAACAGTAACTAAAAAATGACCGTAAATTTCGCAGTTTTTCACGTACTACGCAGCTAGCACAATTTTTTTTTTGCTTGCAAAATGTGGTTTTATACTGTCCTACGGTGTCTAAACAATATGCCAAAAATGCAGCGATACTACTTGATTTGCGAGTTCAGGGTAAAATGATGTACGGTTTGACCGTACTAAGTACCAGATTTAAAATATGAGCAGAGCACCAAACATATAATGCTTGCGGACTTTTTTCCTTTACTAAAGCTTGTACACCACGAAGGTCTGATGTTAAAACTGCCGCGCCATCATATGTTGGAGCGATTAAGGAAAGGCAATCATATTCCTCTAAAGTTTCAATTATAATTGAGCTCAAGGTTGCCGCAGTCCGTGTTTTCTAGCAGAGATTTGAAAGTTTTTTAAATCTACGTAGCCTTTGTCATTCCAAACATTTGGAGAATTAAAAAATAAAATAATCTATCGGAGTGAACACAACCGGTTAACCAGCTAAAATATTCATAATACTTTACGTGAAATTGGCGAGTAAATTGGCACAGTTATAGGACAACTAGCAATTAATGCTACCGTGTGATAACTAGCAATTACACCATATTGGTGTAATTATTTGTGTAATAGTACATTACTATAGAGGACGGGAAACGAACTGTTACAGGCCAAGTAACTGGATATATCTGGCCGAAGAAACTGAGGCCACATAGGGATACGCGGCCTAGCTGTAACCCTGTTAGATTTGTATAGTGCTTTTCTCAAACTTGCCATGAAATAAAATGAACTGATTTCGCCGAACCATACTATGTATTTCATTTGTAAATATACGAATATTAGTGTCAGCCTCCGTAGCCTAGTTGGTAGTGACCCAGGAGGTTCCGGGTTCGAATCCCGGCGAGGGCATTATTTGTGTATTTATTTATCGCAAATATTTGTTCCTTGGTCATGGCTGTCTATGTATGTAAGTATCTATATATATCTATCTATTATATATATCGTCGCCTGGTACCCACATCACAAGCCTTAATTGAGCTTACCGTAGGACTAGGTTAATTTGTGTAAGATGTCCCAAGATATTTATTTATTTATTTATTTAGTGTCGTAAAAATAAAAAAAAACATTCGCGCCTAACTTTTTTTTTAATCTGTTTGAGGTATTCTTTTACCTGGTGGCACAGACAGTAGTTCTAAGGTTATTTTTTTTTCTGTGGCTGAATGTCAAGACCTAGTGTCACAATTTGAAACGTCATCAAAACAAAAGACAGTCTGTTTGCAGTCCTAGGTGTGAAATAATTACATGAAATTTCTTTACATATCATCTTAGCATATCACACCGGATACATAGTATTTCCGGGTTTAATTTAAAGTAAGTTACATCAATAATTCCGTAGCAAGCTTGAGAAAAATATATTATCTAAAACCATGAAAATACGATCAGAGATGGGCATTATTCGAATAAATTTTTATCGGAATAATTATTCGAATAAACAATAATTCACGATTTCTTTATTCGCGAATAATTTAGTCACGAATGAATTATTCTGCTGGTTTTTAAATGACGAATGATTTATTCGTTATTTTCATTCGAATAAATCTACGAAAAACATATTTTTTCTGTTGCATTATATTAAATTAAACAACATCAAGCATAATATTTAACATAAATCGTGAATACTGTAATTTGTTCTAAGTTCTAGCACGCTAAAGAATGTTAAGGGTTAGGGGTAATATATAAACCCAGGTAGTAAGTATAATTAGCGAGACGAGTGGCGACCGGGGGTGGCGGGCGGCGACGGGTGGTGGTGGGTGGCCACGAGTGGTGGTGAATGGCGACGGATGGTGGTGGGTGGTGACGGGATGCGGTGGGGGGAGGCGGGCGACAACGGGTGGCGGCGAGCGGAGGCTGGGGGTGGCGGATGGAGGCGGGTGGCGACGGGTGGTGGTGGGTGGCCACGGGTGGCGGTGGGTGGCGACGAGTGGTGGTGAATGGCGATTGGTGGTGGTGGGTGGCGAGGGGTTGCGGTGGGGGGAAGCGGGTGGCGACCGGGGGTGGTGGCGGGTGGAGGCGTCGCCGTCGGGTGGCAGAAGGCGGCTGGTGGTGGTGGGTGTCGGCGGGCGAAGGCCGGGGGTGGCGGGCGGCGGCGGATGGAGGCGGGCACCCGCCACCTCCAGCCACCACCCATCGTCACCCGTCACCACCCACCTCCCCCCGCCATCGCCCGCCACCCCCGGCCGTAGCCCACCGCCAACCGTCGCCACCCACCACCACCCCCAGTCACCACCCGCCTCCCCCCACTGCAACCCGTCGCCACCCACCACCAGCCGCCGCCGCCCGCCTCCCCCGGTCGCCACCCATCTCCCCCACCGCAACCCGTCGCCACCCACCACCATCCGTCGCCATTCACCACCACTCGTCGCCACCCACCACCACCCGTCGCCGCCCGCCACCCCCGGTCGCCACTGGCCTCCCCCCACCGCAACCCGTCGCCACCCACCACCATCGGCCGCCGCCCGCCACCCCCGGCCTCCCCTCGCCGCTACCTGTCGCCACCCACCACCACCCGTCGCCAAAGAAGTGCAGAAATTGACTTTGTTTTAGTAATTTTTCGTGAAAATTCATTCGACGAATAAATTATTCGCGATTAAATTATAATCTATTCGAATAAAAATAATCATTCGACAATTTCATTCGTCATTCGCGATGATTTTTTTTATTCTTATTCGTTATTCGTCATTCGAATAAATTTTGCCCATCTCTGAATACGATAAATACTCGTAAAAACTTTTATGTTATGCATAAAAGCAAAAGTAATATGTTTTATCTTTCTAATTGTTGTTTTTTACAGTTTTCCGCGGTACATTTTGTCATTATTGTTGACTGGCAAGCTAATTGCCGCTTAATCGTACTTACAATGTGGCTCTTTCGTTGTGTCATGTTTTATGGCGGACTGTGTATCTCGTTATTATTGTATATCTATGGAGTTTTGACATTTTGTTGAACCGTCGTTCGCGTGATAGCTTTTTGATTTGACGTGGCGGCAAAGAGGTTAACTATGTACATTTTTATTGCAATTAACCCATAATTTCTGGGTAATAGAATTTCATAACGACCAGTGCCGGATTTAGAAAATTGCCGCCTATAGGCCATTTATATTTTGCCGCCCCTATCCACTGTGCCAATTATAATAGTTTGTTAAGAAAATTTCGAAAAAGGTCGAAACGTAAAAAAGCTTCGTACATTAGTCGTTTAGGAACACTTGGTGTTTCATTTCACAGACGTGTATCCGTACCGGAGCGTTCGTGGCAGGAAAGGAAATCCAGCATCCCTAATACCGCGAACTACGAAATCCGCAAATTTCGGGCAATGAAGGCGTCATTAGAGTGACGGAGACAAATTCCCGAAATTTATGAACTTCGGTGTTCGCGGTAGCAGGCCTTCTCTTACTTTGTACCTACAGTACGCGAACTTTTAGCTGGTATGACAGTGGAGGGATGGACGCCTAGCCAACATACAGTGACCGATATAGTGGTAGATTAGAGTTTATGCGATGAGACTGGGGTTGTACTTTGTATGGAAATTAATGATATAATATACGACTCTACTCTTAGGTACCACACAAACTCTAGATAGCGGTCCTTAAATTGGGAAAATAAAGAAGTTCTAAAATAAAAAATCAGTCTGAGCATTATTAAACCATTTAATAAATTTCAACTCCGTTTTTACAGTTAGTTAAAATTATTTTTACTACGCTCACTCGCAAACAACAAATCAATCAATGTTACAATAAAACTAGAAAACATTATTATTTGGCTTTAAGTTATATGATAATTAACAATTATAGAAAACAACTTTTAGTCCCATCTTGTAGCCAGATTTGGTAGCTCATAGCTGGCATCCATATGAGAAAAATATTCCTAATTCGAAGTAGACTACAAAATGACAATTCTGTAGTCCCATCTTGTAGCCTGGTTTGGTAGCTGGCTTTCAATGAGAAGAATATTCCTGATTCGAACTAAGATTAAACGCCAGCTACTTCCTACGACTTCAGAATTCCCGTTTCATTGCCAGCTTCGAATCAGGAATATTTTTCTCATTTAAAAGCCAGCTACCAAACCGGGCTACAAGACGGGGCTAAATAATTATTACTATTTTGTAGTCAGCTTCGAATCAGGAATATTTTTCTCATTTGGAAGCCAGCCATGAGCTACCAAACATGACTACAATATGGAACTAAAGCTTGTTTTCTATAATTGTTAATTATGAGATAACTTTAAAGCCAAATGATATTGACTTGTGGTTTTATTGTAATATTGGTTCGGGTCTTAATCGCGTAAAGTTACGTTTATTTTTATCTTGACGTTTCGGGCATGACGTTACACCCGTGGTCGCAGGCAGACTGGCGAGAAAATGTATCAACACCTTCGAGCGGCGCAGGTTTTTCGAACTACCCGCACTTGGTCTGGATTATTAGCTGTGGTAGTTCCTATATTGGAGAAACCAAACGCACCATGGCGGAAAGGGTCCAACTAATAATTCTGCTGTGGCCGAGCATTTGTTGGAATCCGGACAAAGCCACTGATCAAGCTCCATAACCCGAACGTCCTCTTAACCGAACGTATACATCATAGCCAAAAAGTACGTGAAACTATTGAAATTAAGAAACATCGGAATTTTTATCAAAATGAGGGGCAAGGATTCTCGTCGTGGAATCCCGTGATTTACAAATGTAAGCGCGATGAAACATCCATTTCAAAGCCATTGGATGTTGTGAGTGTTGTTTGTAGTCTTAGTGACAACCCGAGCCTAGAAGTGAATAATCAAGACCAATTGCAGGGTAGTTCGAAAAACCAGCGCAGCTCGAAGGTGTTGATACATTTTCTCGCCAGTCTGCCTGCGACCACGGGTGTGATGTCATGCCTGGAACGTCAGGATAAAATTAAAATTAAGTTTACACGACTAAGACCCGTTTGTCATTAAAATATCGAGTGTTAATCGTGAAACTTTAAATCAATATATTGATTGATTTGTTGTTTGCGAGTGAGCGCAGTAAAAATTAATTTTAATTAACTATAAAAACCCAGTTGAAATTTATTAAATGGTTAATTATGCACAGACTGGTTTTTAATTTTTGTTAGAACTTCTTCATTGTTCAAATTCAAGGACCGCTTTCTAGAGTTTGTGTGGTAAAGGTAGAGTCGCATATTGTTATTAATTTTCACATAAAGCACAACCCCAGTCTCTTAGTATAAACTCTAATCTACCACTGTATCAGTCAAAGTACGAGTATGTTGGTTAAAATTGACTTTTCCATGCTATTGAACTCTACTAATCACTCACTTTGTATGAGAGGATATATTTTTTTATAGATATTTCGATGTTGGTACTATGTTACTGACAGTTCATAGTAATGGTTGGTAGACTCAGTCGTTCCCTTCCTTCCTGTATAATTTTGCCGCCACGGCAGAAGTTTAAGATAGTTCGCTTCTGATCTGCCGTTTATAAAATCTGCCTAATCAATTTTGACTCATAAATTTTTTTTTTTGCCGCCAAATCTGCCGCCCCTAAAATCTGCCGCTCTAGGCCATGGCCTACTTGGCCTACTGGTAAATCCGGCACTGATAACGACGTTGCTGTCCTAGGCCTGTAAAATACCGGAAGTATCCAGCCCTAGTTTTGAATTTCTCCCCACTGACCAATTTGGATTAATCATGCATCTAAATGTTACGATTCATAAATTATATTTTTTTCTAATTTGTGCATTTCAGGTATGACCCTGAATGATTCCATGAATCAGCACATCGAGTTGGTGTTACAAATG
Source organism: Thaumatotibia leucotreta (assembly GCA_025490895.1). NCBI lineage: Eukaryota > Metazoa > Arthropoda > Insecta > Lepidoptera > Tortricidae > Thaumatotibia > Thaumatotibia leucotreta. The sequence goes on along the minus strand of JALPQI010031913.1, from coordinate 21,215 downwards.
GAACAACATCCTCAATTCGACAACAACAGTTTTGCTAGCAGTCAACAGGTACGGTATTATTTTATAGACACATTTTACATTAGGCTTTCCAGTCAATGTATAGAAAATATTTTTTTTGAGCTACTGTCTCACGAAAGGCGTCGTTTTTTCGTAAAGGGTGTAGCAGGATAGCCTAGGAAAAACTGCCCCCAGCGATTTTGGGCCGAAACTGTAATCAAACGATGCCTTTTGAGGAGGTTATATTCTACACAAAGTTTCATCCCTCAGTTACCCCCTGGGGGTGAATAACACCCGATTAACCCCAAAACTGTTAAAATTATTTTTTCCTAAACTATGAAAGTGACGAATTTTAAATTTTATACAAATATTAACGAGACCAAAAGCTATTTAAAAAAAAAATGAACCCTCTAACCATTTAAATTCTTGTAAAAAAAATAAAAATTAAAAAGAATCACCCTGTATATGAAGTTTGGCTCATGGTACACACACCATTTTTTTTCCAAAAATGAACCAATTTATATTCTACATTATACAAAAGTTTCACGGACCTACTCCAGAAGGAACATTGTTAAATTAATATGTATTGGCTCTTAGGTGCATACTATTTAGGTATTGAATTTCTACTAAGAGCCTTGCATTATTAATAATTTAATAAAGAATGGCTTGCGATGGACCGTTGCTCGTGCCCGATTTGAAAAAGGTGGGGATAAAGAAAGAAGTATGAATCAAACTCATTTGTATTTATAATAACATTTTTCTCTTTCCTATTATAGTAATAATTAACATAGCTTCGTGTATTTACATGTTACAAGTAAGTTTTTAAGTAGAAAACAATTATTAATTAATCGTCATCACTGTCCTCGTTAATAACTGTCAAATTGTCTAAATAATTATCAAATATATTAGTCAGAATTTCGGCTGGTTTTATAATTTTTGATCTATATCTAGCATTAGATAAGTAATATATTATTGAAGCTATATGCGAGCAGCAACCTGCAGTTCGGTTTCCGTTGGGGCAAGTACAAAAGTGATCGCTTATACCTTCATAGTCGTTTTATTGGGTACATAACGTATGAAAATATGATATGTTTTTTTATTTATATGTCGCGACTTTATGTGTATTCTTAGAATATCGTGTTCTTTTGCAATTTCAATATTAATCGACCAGCCGAAACTCTGACTAACATATTTGATAATTATTTAGACAATTTGACAGTTATTAACGAGGACAGTGATGACGATTAATTAATAATTGTTTTCTACTTAAAAACTTACTTGTAACATGTAAATACACGAAGCTATGTTAATTATTACTATAATAGGAAAGAGAAAAATGTTATTATAAATACAAATGAGTTTGATTCATACTTCTTTCTTTATCCCCACCTTTTTCAAATCGGGCACGAGCAACGGTCCAAAAACATATTGCACACTTTTATTGAGCAATAAAATATTATAACGAACAAAACTTGTTATATTATTTTATTTATTTTGAGTACAATATTTGAATTCTGTATTTTCTGTCATTAGATGTAGTAAATTTTTTGTCATTAGATGTGATGTAGTAAATCACATAAAATTTAAATATCGATTATCGTTCAACAATGCTCCGAAATGTTTGACTTGGCAGAAAGCCGAACAACTGAACTCTGACTGAACACTGGTTGAAATTAACAAAAAAATCAAAATTGAGTTGGTGGGTTTTGGTTATATATTTTTCTTCTTTCGCTTTACGACAACTCCGTTGTGTAAATTGAAGTGAAAATGTGTTTTACTTTTCTCGCAAACGAAGTGAAAAGCAGAGTGTACAACATGGGCGTAAATGTCCATTTTTATCCTCGCCTACTATTTTTGAAAAAAATGCCTTGGATAAAAATGGGTCACTTTATGCCCTTGTTGTACAATCTACTATTTCACTGCACTTGCTTTCTAAGCTCACCATTGCTTGCATGCATCGCGGGAGTAATAAAAAAGTGAATTTCCCTAGTGAACTTATTTTTTTGTCCGTAAGTGTGATGAAGAACATTGTATGTATCACGGTCGGACATAGGCATACTAACTCGAATCATTAAAAGCATACGGAGTCAAGCCTCTAACACTCTCGTTAGTCAGGTGTAAAGTCAGTTATAATGTAAAAAAAGAAAACAAGTAATCGCATACTTGGATCATAATTTAAATTATGAAAAATTTGGTATATTGTAAAACTACACAACAGGCCGGATTATTCGGATATTTATTTCTTACTTCTACCTCTCATTAATGGAATTTCGTATGAAATGCTTCTCAATGATTTGAGATGTGGTAGGAGGTAGTTAATTCATAACATAAATGAAATTAGTAAAAATTGTTGTTATCATTTTTTTTTTTTAATAAACTTGGACCATTGTTGTATGGTATGTTGTCAACTATAGGCCAAATTTTAAATTGTACTGAAAATGCGTATTGTGGCATTTTGGACCATAGCTGAGAGTTTTATTTTAGTGTTAAGGGTATGGTTATAACAGAAAAATACGAAAACGAAAAATGAGTTCAAGACTTTTATTTCTATCAAATTATGTATCACACAAATCAGTGATATATATTTGAATGAATGAATGAATGAATGATCATTTATTTGTAACAAACAAGCGTACCTATATAAAGTGCATTCATCCTTTCTTGTCTTATCATGTAAACAAACACTTTTTGAAAACATTATCACAATTTTCTCTGCAATTACACATTAATCATCACGTCAAATGTTGTTGCATACTTAATTAAACTCGCAAAGTATTATAATCACTCAAAAAAGAACTGAAAAATATCATTTCTGTAAAGATTTTCGTCAATAAATGCTGTTATGGTCGGATAACTTTAAAAACATCTGACATTGATGTGACATTGCGATGTCTAGATTGTCTATGTACCATAATGTTGGCATGTCAATATATCGATATTAATACTTAAAGTACAACTCGAGGAAAATGCAATTAAAATAAATTGCAGTAATTTACCAAAATTTATTAGGGTTTCGTAGCAAAAATGGCAACAACGGAACCCATACTTATAGTTTCGCTATGTCAGTCTTTCCGCAGCATACTTAGCTCAGTGGCCGTTAATACTATAAATCTGAAATTTGGTACAGGTATACATATTGATCATGCCAACAAAGTGATACAATAACAAGTAAAAAAAAAAAATTCGGGTACCTCCCCCCCAATTGGTGATGTGGGGTGATTTTTTTATTTGCTGTAATCGTATAGTGTGGGGTATCATTGAATAGGTCTCTTAAAAAGAAAAAGGGGCTTTTAAGAAAGTTTTTTTCTAAAGTCAATATTTTCGGAGATAATCGCTCCAGATGAAAAAAAAATTGTCCTCCCTCTAACTTTTGATCCAACGGTCCAAAAAAAATCATGAAAGTGGGCTGGCATAAAACTATTTCAAGCATAATCGGCCCAGCCGTTTTTGAATAACTACGAAACCCTACACTGAGCATGGCCCGACATGCTCTTGGCCGGTTTTTGTAATTGATTTCAATATTTATTTTATTCAAAGACTGGCAGTGCTTAGTAGTCTATTGAATAAAATCTTCACGTCAAACGTCATTCGTTTCGCTACTTCGCTTCACGTTGTTCGTTACGGGTGCACTTCATGTGATTTTTCTCATGACTAGTGGCGCCTTTGTTGGAGCGACAGAGAAAAATCCTCGAAATTTAACATAGTTTTTGATGTAATCTTATACGAATTAATTCTCTTCCTGACAGACGATGTAAAATCGATAATCCTCTATTTACGTACCTAAGCAGTGAAATTATCGCTGACATTTCATTATATCGACATTTCTAATCACTAGTGATTGTCTTTTGATCATCGTTGACGTTTTGTTAGTTTTACTCGGTCTGTGGTTTGTTTACATGATAAGACAAGTAAGGATGAATAAATACACTTTACATAGATGTTATAATATTTGGTGTAGTACGATTCCTGTTCTGCCATAACTGGCGTACAAATATTGACTTAACTCTAAGTACCTAACTAGATTTAGCTTTTACTAAACTTAAACTTACATTCTACGATTACATATATCAGATTATTATTATGATTACATAATAATCAGAGTCGATTTACCATATAATCATAAATATTTCTACCAAATTGATGTAAAATATAATTAACATACCTGGGATAACTGGGGGCAAGTTATAGGGATTTGATATCGATTAAAAAGGTGTCGATATAATTATAATAAAAGACGTGCTTATTGAACATTCTCGATTACAGTACAGAGGTTCGATGTCATATCTGATATCGGGCCTCTTCAGATAGTAAAAGTATGCAGATGTCATTTTAATCAAAATGACAATTTAAATATTGATATTTTAATATGAATTGTATATTTTGAAAACTATTTTAAAATAAACGCGTAACTATCCGTTTAAAGGGTTTAGCAGCCTTACCGAACAAGAGCTGCCTTTCCCCACGGATGAGGCCAATATTTTAGGTGGTGTACTAGCAGGACCTAAGAATACTCCATGCTTAATATCAGCTCTAGATCTTCTTTTGTTTCAGAGTTATTCAATATAATGTAAAATAAACAGGGTGTCGTTGAAAGTGGCATATTTCGAGAACTGTTCAAGTTAGATCAACCAAACAAAATTGTGTTTGATAACAATAAAATAAACTACAATATGCATATTTTTAACCTGCATCTTGTCCTTATTTTTCATAATAAAAACAGGTTTCTTGTATTTTTTTCCATATTTTTTTTTATTTCACGCGGAGGTACACCTACAAAAAAAATATGCTTACATAGCCACTAATGTCCGCAATATACATAAATAAAAAAAAAATCCGTAAATCATCGTGCGTCTCATGCCAAAAAAAATATATTCCAGAAGTAGTCGTTACTGGTATACAATTAAGTACCAGTGCAGTGTGAACATAAGTTAGTGTGTAGGTATACAATCTCTCGACACTTACCGCACAAAATATCATTGACGTAAATTGACTTATTAGTGCATTTGCTATATAAATCAGCCTCTTGTCCAGTTTGTATGCATTTTTTCTTTCCACATACAGGGTTATTTTTTCACCAGTACAATAAATCAACATACGTAATAGTAGTCCAAGTTACAGAATACTAACATTTTTTGTTACTACCCCTTTAGAACAAAAAAACTAAAATACCGATGTTTGAACTTATCCGCAAACCTAATAAGAAAATTGGACGCATTACGCATTATCAATGTACATAACTAGCAAAACACACGAACTGGCAACTGTTTGTTTACAACGTCATCGCACGTGGCATGACGGGTTGGAAAAACCCCACTGGGTATCAACTTATGATTATGACTTGGCAAAACAATCTTACTTGATCCCAAATCTTCCTTCATACTTGCACTACAAGTACACTACAAGACAGCACGGGCTTAGGACCGTAAAAACAAAGAATTTTTCTGTGTGTGAAGTTTGTCGAATGTTTTAAATTATGTCTGGGAAACGTGATAAAATTACAAAGTAGGACAGAAACTTTCTTCATTGAGGCGTATTTAAAAATTTGAAATCACCTTTATGCACAATGATTGGAATCAAAAAAACATACCTAAGTAATGGAGTCCATTTCTCGTACAAATTTATTAATTCACATACTTAAGCAAGTGCTCAAAATGTTGGCTGTGGTTATCTAAACACACTCTTGCCCGTTTTTGAATGTTTCCTTCGATATTTCCCAACACAAGTCTGTAGTTCTCACTTTTAAGTTCATCAAATGCACTAATTATTAGATTTTTTAAGTCTTTTAAATTTTGGGCCTACCCGCCGTTTCACTTCACCTCACAAAAACAGTCACACGGGGTCAAATCTGTTGACCTGGCTGGCCATGGCTATAACACTGGCATTTTCCAGGCGGGGCACATTTTCCCCAATGAGAAAATAACTAGGTACGAACCATTTCGTACGAGCAATTTCCGACTGAAGGTAGTACGATGCGGCACGCGTGCACATACCTATGTCAAGCGCGGGACTGACCCTGACCTAGTCACCGAGATTAAGATAACTGCTATGTTGCCAACTCGTGCGCCGACCAGCAGGTCGCTCACCCCTTTCCGCCGCCCTCTGCGTCCCGCACCCCGTTGACGTCTTGTCTTTAGTAAGCCTATCATTTTACATTTGCATGAAGGATAAATTAATAATAAATGAAAAAAAATATATGTCAATTTTATTTGATAAATGTAATCTATTATCGATACCAAATACGTGGGAAAATTTATTGTACCGGTGAAAAAATAACCCTGTATATTTTTTAACGTTTTTTCACAAGGCTTACACTTAATTTTTTCCATTTTCCAACAGAAAGTGCAACAAATCAAATGTCGAAAACAATACTATGTGTCAAATGTTTATCTCTCTTTTATAAAGCAAATGTACTAATAAGTCAATTTACGTCAATGATATTTTGTGCGGTAAGTGTCGAGAGATTGTATACCTACACACTAACTTATGTTCACACTGCACTGGTACTTTATTTGTATGCCAGTAACGACTACTTCTGAAATAATTTTTTTTTGGCATGACGCACGATGTTTTACGGAAATATTTTTATTTATGTATACAGTGGACATTAGTGGCTATGTATGCATATTTTTTGTAGGTGTACCTCCGCGTTAAATAAAAAAAAATATGGAGAAAAAAAAAGAAACCTTTTTTATTATGAAAAATAAGGACAAGATGCAGGTTAAAAATATGCATTTTGTAGTTTATTTTATTGTTATCAAACACAATTTTGTTTGGTTGATCTAACTTGAACAGTTCTCGAAATATGCCACTTTCAACGACACCCTGTTTATTTTACATTATCTTGAATAACTCTGAAACAACAGAAGATCTAGAGCTGATATTAAGCATGGAGTATTCTTAGGTCCTGGGGCCTATTTCTCGAAAGCTTGTAACTTGTAATACAAGCGGAAGTCCTTATCTAATTTACAGTGTTAAAAAGAGACTTCCACTTGTATTACAAGTTACAAGCGTTCGAGAAACGGGCCCCAGCTAGTACACCACCTAAAATATTGATCTCATCCGTGGGGAAAGGCAGCTCTTGTTCGGTAAGGCTGCTAAACCCTTTATTTTTTATTTTAATTGAAGAGTAAGTACCTACCTAATATTTATTTATGCCGATCGATATATTTTTAGTCGTAAAATATTTTGCTACATCACTTTCGTATAAATGCCCAGAGTTATCCCAGGTATGATAATTAATGAATAATTCAACAACTAGTTTATACAAATTCTACAAATATTAAATAATAAATAATAATTATTCATAATAACATAAATAAATTACAATTTACAATTGTCAATAAATTCTTGGACTGAATAGCAACAATTTCCAATTAAATAATTAAACAATATCTTCTTAAATATATTAAAAGGCAATTCTTTCATTGTGTCTGAAAGAATATTATAAATCTTTACAGCCATGCAGTACGAATTTTGTCGTGATAACGCTAGATTGGTTTTCGGTAGATCTAACCTACACCTATGTGTACCTCGTTTAGATGTAGTGATTCTTATATCAAACAGGTCTATGTGTTTCTTCACAAAAATGCTCATTTCGAACACATACAAATACGGAAGTGGCAAAATATGTTTAGATTGGAAAAGTGGTTTACAGTGGTCTAAGAAATCTGCTCCACATAAAGTGCGAATGCATTTTTTTTTAATCTTGAAAATGATTTCAGCATCCGTGGAGTTACCCCAAAGTATGAGACCATATCGTAATATTGATGCCACATACCCATGATATGCAGATAGAGCTGCTTCTTCTGAAACAACGTTCCGTAATCTATATAAGACATACACAAATCGCTCGAGTCGTATGCGTAAATCATCAACATGACTTTTCCAATTACAGAAACAGTCCAATGTGATACCTAAAAATGTCACAGATTTTACCTCTTCAATTGATTGATTATTATATGATAATATATATTAAGGTTTTTCAATTTACTTTTACATGTCAAAAATTGTATGAATTTAGTTTTTTCCAAGTTTACACTAAGATTATTTTCTTCCATCCAATTAATTACATCGTTCAATGCTTGGTTAATGTCATGTTCAAATGTTAAGCTATTATTACATTTTATAAGTAAGGTAGTATCATCTGCGAACAATATGCATTTGTGATTCGTCGCGTCAGGTAGATCGTTGATATAAAGAAGGAAAAGCAATCGACCCAATATGCTTCCTTGCGGTACACCTCTTGGATTCATTGTATACTTTGATCTATATGTCAATCTATTATGGCCAGTAACGTTCGTTATTTCCACGCACTGCTGCCTGCCACTAAGATAACTGCTCAACCAGTCATAAGCCAGTCCTCTCATTCCATATTTAAACATCTTACTCATCAAAATAGTATGATTTACAAAATCGAATGCCTTTGTCATATCTAATAATGCTGCTACAACAGGTATTCTATTGTCAAGGTTATCGATGACAAATTTACTTAAATGAAAACATGCTTCAGAAGTTGAGCAATTTTTACGGAACCCAAATTGTTCTTTCTTTAATACTTTAGAATGAGATAGGAAGCTACTGATTTTATTATGCATAATTTTTTCAAATATCTTAGAGAGAGTGGGTATAAGGGTTATCGGCCTATAATTGTTCACCTCGGATTTTATTCCTTTTTTATATAAAGGTTTCACGACAGAGTATTTAAGGCGGTGTGGGAAAATCCCTTGTATGAAAGATAAATTTATGATGTGGCACAAGGGCACTGACAATATGATTGCACAAAACTTAACAACCTTTATGCATATATCATCGTAACCAGTAGAGTTGGTATTGCGTAGACTTTTTATCGCCTTAATCACATCTAAATTATCAACTGGAGTAAGGAACATGCTGTGTACATTCTGGGAGATTCTGGTAGTTTTATGTACTATTTTTTGTTGACCACGTGTCACATCTATGAAGTAACTATTAATTTTTTCTGCAATGAGTTGTGGATCTCGAATTGTCTCATTACCAATTATAATTTCAGCTATATCATCGGCGGCGTGAGTTACATTACAGTTATTTTTGATTATTTGCCATGAAGCTTTACTCTTGTTAATAGAGTTATTTATGTACCTGTTATTTGAAATTTGTCTAGCTTTCTGTAAGCATGTTTTTAACATTCTGGTATATGTTTTGTATCGTTTTAAATCGTCTTTATTATGCCTATTTCGAGAAGCTTTTCTATATAAATAACGTGTTTTCGCACAACTTATCTTTACTCCCTTCGAGACCCACTTGTTTTTGAATGGTTTCATGACTCTTTTTACTTTAATAAGTGGAAAGCAAAGGTTATAAAATAGTATGAGTAGCTCATGAAAATTACTGAACGCTATGTTAGTATCGACTTCATTCAATATGTCAGAGAAAGATAAAGCCGCAATACATTCGTAAAATTTAAGCAAATTTTCATGACTGTAGTCCCTTTTTAATTCATGCCAATATGTTAGTTTTCTTTTCGTCGATCTATTTATACTTATTTTGCAAGATAAACTCTGGCCAGTTTCATGGTCTGAAAGACTTAATATATGTTTCGGCGTAGGGCCCCTTTTATATCAGGTCCGGCCGAGCTATAGGGAGATGGTTTAGCTATCTACGCACTTATGCATGTAGGCATGGACTCATAATGAAAAACACAACATGAATTAAGATCTTTTTTTTATTACTACTCTGGTTCGCAAGAGTTAAACCACAACAGAGAAGAACCAGGAAGAAACTCAGCGGGTTGTATGTTTTAATCTTTTCAACTCATTGGTAATTACAATTTTAGATCATTACAATAGGTACACACTTAAAATACGATTAATTAAAACACTTTAAACAACAACAACAACTAATGGAAAACGACTGGAGAGTTCTAAGTTTGAGTCCATGCTTTACCAATTTCAAAACACAAGAAATAACGACTTTCGTCAGGATGCTTGGAAAGAATGATCTGAATCTAACGAACTATTGAATCTAGTCAAACTCCTCTTACTCTGGAGTGCACTTAATCAAATCTATTCGCGGTCTCAAGAGAGACTGACTTAAGGGAAGGAATGATCATAATTGGAATCTATTCCAAGTCTAGGCAAGAATCAATCTTTCGAAGTCTAATGCGGGAATCAGAACGAATTGAAGTCTAACGTGCGAATGCATCATGAAAACAGCGCTAGTGACCTTTTATACTGTCAGGTCATAAATTACCTGCTTCACAGGCGGGTAGATCTCAACCGGGTTTTATTATCTACCTGCATGGACCAAAGCTAATCGTTTTCTAGATTTAGTAACTCTTAACAAATTAATTGTAAACATTGCAAACAAAACTGTTATCATTGTAAATAGCACAATTCTGGCGTCCGATGACTCGACGTGTCGTACAGGTCTGCGCCGACTGAAGCGCGACTCCGACATATGTATATACTTAATATCTGTATTTCTTTTAATTATAAGTAAATATGTTGAAATTGTTTAACATAACTCAAAAGCAACAAAAAAACTTTTATAACGTACTTAGTATTCATAAAATCTGTCTAAAAATCAACAATTGACAAACAACATAGGTTTATTTTTTTGGTATTCGCCATTTGTGCTCGAGTTGCGGTACTCGTAACAATGCTTCGTGCCTAGTTTTGATGGGGTTTTAATTGGTGAGATTATCTTGTCCATTAGATAAAATATACAGTCTGGTTTCTCAGGCCATTTCCAAAATATTCCGCAACGTGTCAAACAGTTAACAGATGCCCCATCTTTATCCACTGTTTTGACTTGGCCAGGCCACTGTTCTCCTTCGTATTCCACTAACACGTAGTCGCCTGACTTGGGAGCAAACTGCGTAGAATTCGAGATATCACCTGTTTTCAGAATATCAGCTAGAGGCTCATCGGCGAACTCGTTCGAGATATCCATGGTCGAGTCTGAGTCATTCTGAACTTCGAAGTCGTCATCATATTCGGAAGAGGACTCTACATTTGTAGGATTGCGTATAGGTTTTTTTATTGAAGAAGGTTGTTGTTTTTCTTGTCTTTGGTTTAGGTCCCTTGTCTTTTGATGAAGTAGCTTATACCACGTCATCTACACGGTGTAACGTCAGCATTCCGAAAGATTTTAATTGGATTCCTGACCATATTTAGAGTCTTTAATGTTATATAAATCAGAGATAATCAACCTTTTTTCGAAATAAGTTTTTCGACGTAACTCGTCATTTAACTTCTTTTGGATTACAATGCTACCACAATGTGTTATAATATTACCACACCTTTTGCCTAACAATCAAAAAATACGAATAGACTTGACGAAATAACCTCTACCTAAAAAAAACAATTGAAATAAATAATTTAAACAAATTGTTGTTATGAAAAGTACTGGAAATGTTAAAAAGTATTCAAATCGGCCTAAAAAAAAAGAAAGAAAAAAAATTTTTTTTTGGTGGAATTGCAGTAGGTCTCATAATATTTTTTGTTTATTTTGATGTCTAGAATGCATAGTTAAAATCTTTCGCAAAGCTCGCGTAACACCGTGTATAGCTATGCTTTTACCCGCCGGAACATTGAGCTTCTTTTTTCGCCCTTGGCCGCAATCTTGTATTGTTATATCAGCTTCACGTTGATTAAGGATTTTATTTGTGATATCCGCAAGACTCAGTTCCATTTGACGGGAACTATAACATTTATATGGCCGCCCTCCGGCTTTTCTTCTCATTAATTTGTCTCATGACTAGGCTTGGGACTTTTGGATGCTCTCTATGGTTCTAGCATCCGCGGAGTCGCCATTATGTTATTTTTTTTTCGAAGTCCAAAGTCAAAGTACACAATAATTTGTATGTAGGTATCTGAGTATGTAATTATAATAAAACATTTAACCATTAGTAAACAAATAAAATAAAAATAGAACAATAAACCTTTAAACAACAACAACAAAAATGTCTTCTTTAATCTAATATTAGTCGACACTTTCATCTCAGGTGCCTACGTAAGATACTGAAGATCCGATGGTATGATCGTGTTCGGAATACAGAGGTTCTACGTAGAGCAAATGTGGCTGGGATCGAGCCATACCTCATGCGACGTCAGTTGCGGTGGAGCGGCCATGTATCGCGGATGAACGACCAGCGTGTCGCTAAGCGCATCTTTTATTCCGAACTTGAGAAGGGCAAGCGGAAACAGGGCGGCTAATTCCTCAGATATAAAGATGTGCTTAAGCGACACATGAAAAAGTGCTCTATTGAGCCTTTCGCAATGGGAGCAGCAGGCAGCCGTACGAACGGAGTGGCGCGCTGCAATACATACGAAGATTACCGATTTTGAGACTCGTCGGCGCTTGGGACTTGATGCCAAGCGCGACGAGTTGAAGGCCCGACCACCTGCGGCAATATCTTATAATTACATTCATGGTGTGCTCACATGCCCGCAGTGTTCACGTAATTTTATCAATAAGATTGGTTACGTGAGCCACATGCGAGCACACCAGAGATAACAACGGAGTCGACAGCAGTCACCGTCGCCGAATCGGCCGTGGGGAGTATTATTATTATTAGTCGACACTTCTAAATTGCCGATGACGTACTGGCTTTAGTCGGCTTTGATAATAGACGACTTTTTGAGTTTTAAGGTTGTGTCACACGCGACGCAATAAATGTGGGATTTGTCTTCACCTATTGCTAGTTCATTGTAAGGCTCTATCCATTCTAATAGCAGGCTATATTCACCACAGTTATTCTGATGGGATACACTCTTAACATGGTTAATAATAAACACTTTTTTCCGAATTTGAAATGAACATCACATAAAGAGCTAAATATACCAAACTGTTCTTCGTCATATTTTTATTCCTGATACGGCTCTAACCAGGATTTAATTTCGCTAGTCGGAAAATTATTAATTTTAAAATGTTATTACAAATTGGGTAAACGATCATTCATCTGTACTGACAACTAATTAAAATAGATGTCAGTAGTCTGTCAAACAAAACACAAGTATCAAAGAGGATGCGTAGTAAAGTAAATCGTGGGTACGTATACATATAGTATAGGTATATTATGTATATCGCATCAACTGTGAACTTCGCCACGTGTGAGTAATAGATTAGTAATAAAATTAATTGCATATAATCATTTACGTATAGATCATGACATCTACTATGGTTTATTTCCAGGCTTTGACTTTGACTTCAAACATTTTTTTTAACATAATGACGACTCCGTGGATGCCAGAACCATAGCGAGCATCCAAAAGTCCTAAGCCTACTCATGACATCATTTTCTACAACAAAACAAGAGTTGGGTTTTAAATATGGTCCAAGACTACAATAGGACTATAGTTGAGACCCGAGGGTAGAATCGTGATGAAAAAAAACATATTTTTTTTAAATCAGCGCATTTATGTAATAAATTATACGTTTAATTTAATGTAAGAAACATTACCTTCCATATGAATAATCCAACTGTGGATCGTAGGCTTCATTAATTAGCCTACAATCCAGCCTACAATCTTCAGTATCCATTTCATCTTCATCTTCATTATTCATTTACACAATATTGTACTTATTATTTTATGGTATAAATAAAGCGAACAGATTATATCTCATATACCTGTATAAAGTTGACACTATACAGTTATATACAGTGTGTATCACCTCGTAGAGCCAAGAAAGAAACCCATTAATATTTAGATCATACTAAACAACTTTCACTATGGGGTCAAACCCGAATTCACGAAAAACATTTTGACAGTTTCATACATTTTGATTGCGTTATCATTAGGGTTAGGAATTTTGGTGGCATTAGGTAGACAGAGAATAGTGGAGTCGTTGTTTATTTTTTTTATGATTGATTGAATAATAAATTAATCAGAAATAATAAATAAATAAAAAAATTTAAACAGGGTTTCGCCAATTTGAAGTATTAAATAATTTCATCTTTAATATTTGACTGCCTATGAATTGAAGCTCAATCATTTTTTCTAATATAGCTTATGATTATTATATAATTGTTACGGTCTTCAAGAGAACTAGAACCTTAAAAATTAAATAAATACATTTTGTCATATATAGTGATGTGCCGTTCCCGGGAATATTCCCTCACATAGGGAACATTGAGGAATTTTGAAAGTGTGTAGATTTACAAATTGTATGATCGAAGATTACATTAAAGCGTTATGCATTGAAATATTTACTGAGACATTAAGCACTGAAACTCGACTACGAAAGTAAATTCCCAATGTTCCTGGGTTTATTCCCAATTTTCCCTGGGTTTATTCCCATTGTTCCCGATGTTTATTCCCAATGTTCCCGGGAATATTTCCATCTTTGTTAGTAAAATAAAAAAGACAACTGTTTTTACTGTTTCTGCAGTGCTCATGCTGCTCATCGATGTACTTGAATTATCTGTGATACCAGTCACAGACGTCATAGTAGAGTCTCGGCTTGACTCTTGATATTCAGTGTGAAGTGAAGCAGCTGAAGAACAACTAGATTCACCATATGCTGATGCCAGTGATGCCGATGATTTACTTAAAGCATTGATGGAATCATTTTTTTTCGGTTTTTAAAAACACACTGAACATCACAAGGTGTTTTGGGGCATTTACCTAAATGACAGGCGAATTTTGTTGCATTTTTGAATAAATAGACAAAATTATAGTACTTGCAAAAATACGTCACTTTATTGTTCACTGTATGAGTGGTGAAATGTTCAAACACTTTACTTTTAGGCCTCATGACTCGAGCACATCTAATCACGTATTAATAGCACTAGATACGGTAGAAGACTGGACGCGCGGTTTAACCTTTTAGAGGAAGGGAGATAACCCATATATTGAAAGAAAGAGATAGAAATATAATATCCGCAAAACACAAAATGCATAGCCAAAAGAAGCCACGACTTTGTGATCCAAACAAATGCTCACTTTAAGTACCTATGTAACGAATATATTATGTATATCTAGTAAGTAAAAAAAACGAGTTTTTTGTGTCAGTCATTTTACCTCATAATTAACGAACTTAATTTATTTTTTGATTGTCTAATCTGTATTGCAATATTCCCCAGTTACGGAACATTCCCGGGAACAAGGGAATATTCCCATTCCCGGGAATATTCCCACGGCACATCACTAGTCATATACCAACATTTTTAGTTGAAAATTAATATTTTTCTAGTTTCTCAAAAATAAAATTCATGTTATTTATTTAAATTTCTTAATAAATCCAGCTTGAAATGAACACTATTTCGATATTATTTTATAAGTTAATCATTTATTCAAGTTAAAAATGTTTGTAACATCGACTCCACTGCTCTATGTTCTATAAATGCCACCAAAATCCTAACCCTAGTTATCATTAACGCGTTGTATGGGAATTTTTTTTTCGCGAATTCGAGTTTCGCCCCATAGTAAAAGTTGTTTAGTATGATTTAATTATTAATGAGTTTTTTGCTTGGCTCTACGAGGTGATACCTACGTAGGTTGCCCTGAAAGTTTCGGGAATCGGAAAAAATACGCATTTTAATGAAATAAAAGTACTTTTATTGTTTTTCAAAGTATTCTCCTTTGTGTTTAATACACTTTTTCATTCTCTGAAACCAGTTTTTAAAACAGTTATTGAAGTCTGAAGTGGGGGTTGATAAAATGGCCATTTTATAAGCGTCGACTGCTTCTTCCGCGGTCTGAAAACGCTGACCACGCAACCGATTCTTTATTTTCGGGAAAGTAAAAAAATCGTTGGGACTTAGGTCGGGGCTGTACGGAGGATGGTCCAGTAATTCGACGTTTTCGCCCTTCAGATAGTCGTCTGTTTTCTGAGCGGTGTGAGGGCTGGCATTATCATGGTGTAGTATAATACGGCGGTTAGGGTTAGTTTTTCGCAGTTTAGCAAAAACAATCGGTAAACAAACGCCTATATACCAATCGGCATTGACAGTTCTTCGATCTTCAAGAGCGATAGTCGCCACGTGACCCGATTTGGAGACAAACGTGGCTACCATTTTTTTGATCGTGCTGCGAGAACGAACAACTTTTGTCGGCTTCGGTTCGTCTTCGTAAACCCAAACTCGAGATTGGTTTTTCGATTCAGGCTCATATGCGTAAATCCATGATTCGTCACCTGACACAATACTAAAAACGGCATTTGAGCTTCCTCCATTAAATCTTTTTAAAGTTTTGCGGCACCAATTGACACGTACCGTTTTCTGGTCGTCAGATAACAAGTGAGGAATCCACCGGGAAAATAACTTCCGCACGCCCAACTCTTGTCGTAAAATAACATGTACCTGACTCATTCCAATGCCTAAAGTCTCCTGAATCTCCCGATATGTAACATGCCTATCTTCCTTTATCAGTTGGCGAACAACATCGATGTTTTGATCGGTAACGGCCGTTTTCGGTCGACCCTCACGTACGTCATCCGCAAGAGACACACGGCCACGTTGGAATTCCGAATACCACCTGTATATGGTCGTCTTTGAAGGTGCTTCACTACTAAAAGCAATAGTTAATCGGTCTCCACATTGTTGTTGTGTTAATCCACTTTTAAAGTCATAATAAATCATTGCTCTAAAACTTTCGCGGGACAGCTCCATTTTCACCAGCGACTCGACGACTTTAAAAAACAATTGAAAATCGGACATTGTTTTTTTTTTCTAAGTGGCCAGTGTTTTCGAATAATGAGACTATGCTTGTAAGAAAGAGGTATAACACATGTCAAATATACGTTCCTAAGTATTAAATTCCCGAAATTTTCAGGGCATCCTACGTACTGTATAGTTTGCATACATTGATACAATTAAGTCTAATATTTATGTATGTTCCATTTACTGAACAGTGGAACGAAATTATTATTCGATTTTGTCGAAAACTAGTTAACTTAATATAATTAAATAAAATCACTGGATTTTTTTTATTGTGAATTTATTCATTTTTATTCGTTTACGTACCTCTAGTAAATAAAATGATGTTTTCTTTGGTGAAACCACAGATAACCCCCTATAGAGTACCAGTGTTGTTAATTTTATTCGCGCTACGAGTCACCAAAACATGAGGCTCGAGGAGCGGGCGGGGAAGGTGTTAACGCGCTACTATTGGTCGTTTCGGCGAACGGCGGGCAGCCGCGCTGTTGCATAGGGATTGGACACGTCTATTACCGTAATTTATATTACCGGTTCTGGTTACATTTATTACCGGAAGTTACAATTAGTAGGTATCGATAACAATGCATAATCTAAAAGTGCACATACATTTTACTTGTTAAAATACTCAATACGCAATCAATTAAACTAAAAGTAATAAGATTGCCTTCCTGTTTTTTAATACACTAGGGAGTTAATGATAAAAGTGGAGGTTCGAATTAAAAGTTACGTTAATGTATACTTCGAACTTTCATAATGAATTCCTCCGAGTTCATCATGAGGTCTGTCTTTTGGTACTGGATCCAACTGCTCACCGAGAGGATCCTAAAAAGCCAACATAACATATCACTATCTCTAACCCACTCCAAGTTCCCTTGCACTTCCTTCGAGTTCATCATCAGGTATATCATTTGGTACTGGACCCAACTGCTCACCGAGAGGATCCTAAAAAGTCAACACAACATGTCACTATCTCTAACCAACTCCAAGTTCCCTTGCACTTCCTCCGAGTTCATCATCAGGTCTATCTTTTGGTACTGGACCCAACTGCTTACCGAGAGGATCCTAAAAATTCAACACCACATATCACTATCTCTAACCCACTCCAAGTTCCCTTGCACTTCCTCAGAGTTCGTCATCAGGTCTATCTTTTGGTACTGGACCCAACGGCTCACCGAGAGGATCCTAAAAAGCCAACACAACATATCACTATCGCAAACTAACTCCAAGTTCCCTCACACTTTCTCCGAGTTCACCATGTGGCCCATCTTGAGGTACTAGACCCAATGGCTTAACAAGGGGATCCTAAAAAGCCAACACAAAATATCACTATCTCAAACCAACTCCAAGTTCCCTTGCATTTCCTCTGAGTTCAACATCAGGTCTATCTTTTGATACTGAACCCCACTGCTCACCAAGAGGACCCTAAAAAGCAAATACAACATATAACTATTTCAAACCAACCCCAAGTTCCCTCACACATCCTGCCGATTGGCAAATATTACATCGCTAAAAAATCCTTATTTTCATATTTATTCCGTAAATCCGGTAAAGTTTAGTTAAAACAAAACACGTGCTCCCGGTAATAAATTTAATCGCCATGGGCTCCTCACTAATGGTCGTAAGAAAGAAATGGCACATTGCATTTTTGATTTGATGAAAAGGGACAGAATAGTGAAGGAGCGTGACTGTCGCCTCAACCTACTTATCAGTGACCAGTTTAAGTTGGCCTCGGCTGGCTCGGAATAAATTATAAATATGTCTTACCTGTGGAATGTAATTCCGTCTGATTTTAAATTTAAACTTTGTTGCCTTTCCACACCATTACACACTACACGTGGACATTTTACAGGCATAAAATTTACTTACTCGATTTTTTTATTAGTAAAAACGTGCGGTCCTTACGGGTCTGTTACTTGGTCGCAACTGAACGGGAACTGCTAGCGCTCGCGAATATGCCTATGGGTATGAAAAACATAAAGGCAGGCGCGCGCGAGTCGCCTTATAATGGACGTCTATAGGTGGTTGGACTGTGGGTGAAACTAATATTAATTTTTATCTTATCTTATAATTTATGTATCATTTTGTTCTACCGTTCCATTTACTCCCCAAATCACCCTATTGTGACGTAACCGCGACAACAATCCGGGGTCTAACCATATTATAGAAAATACGTTCACTGCTGAACATAACTTCCACCTAAGTTCGCGATACTGATAGTGCCAAGAATGAATGGCCGATGGGGCGAGAATGTTCTGCGATCACTCCCACACGTTAGTACGATGATCTGGTGAATTCGAGTAGCCAATTAGAGCTGTCAGTATGCTTGTAATACCTACACGAACACGAATAGAATATAACATTATGTTCCGCCGTCTCCTTCAGGAGCGTTTGTTAGTTGTATACCTCGAAATCAAAAAATCCTTGTAGCTTTTCACCTATTAGCGTTTCGCCGCGATCTTAAAATTTCTGAGCAGATTTTTTTTCTTGTAGTATGATTTCTGGTAGCCAATAATGTTTTAAATTCATAGCATATTTATTTTCTTGCTTTTCTTCACTGTATTCGCTTTTCTCCTCAATAGATATTTGTTTGTAAAGCGTTATTACATATCGAGATATTTCCTTTAAGCATTACACCTCTATAGTTTTATTTTGTAAATGCATTTCTGAGTGTGAAGTATGTAATCTTGTTGTGCAGAAATTATATTAATGTTAAAATTAAATATAAAAGACACTTTTTTTGTTCTTTAAAGTCCAATTTCCTAAGCTAGCTTATGTATGGATGTAACAATGAGATTAACTAGCGAATGTATTTTTATTGTATCCCAGTTATATAGCCATTTTTATACAGGTAATATTCATATTCATTTATTTTTGTATTAATAACTATAACATTCATAAAATAGAAAATATAATGAGTTTAAACAATACTTAAAATTAAAAATGCTTAATTTTATTCCGTCAAATATTCTGACACCGAATAGTAGGCCTTCTGTAATATACTCGTAAAATATGCGACTGAGGTAAAATGCGACAACAATATTTTGATATCTAAATTCGGGCTATCGTTAATACATGCTACAACAAAATTTGCTACTGTTGTAAAGATCTGTTAAAAATATTTGCGAGTAACAAAATATACCACTGATATTACACGCTACAACAAAATAACGGGTTATTCCCACCTGTTACCACTGGGAACAACTGGGAATTAAAATTCCCAACTGTTACCACCAAACTAAGTGGTGGTAACTACTGGGAAAAAGAATTCCCAGGTTAAGTATTATACGCCCAATCAATTGGTGTAATCAGAATTTAAATAAATTTGTTAGATTTTTAGAAAAAAAAAAGTTTTCGAAATTTCTTGACCCGGGTTCTTGATGCCAACTTTGACATTTTTTTTATAAAAAAACTACAAGCCGTAGCGATGTCGGAGTTTTAGTCTCCTGTTTGAAACCTTGTTGACTATACTACAAAATGGGGGTTTATAATACACTGTGTATACGTAATGTTTTTATGTATTTACAGATAAACACATTGAAAATGTAACTATCTGTTAACAAATTCTTACATGGGTAAATAGAAGAATAGAAATGCTCCTATACATAGTTCTTAATATTTTTGGTTCAGATTCAGAGTAGGTAATACTGACAATCAGACATCGGAATTCTGGTAGCATTTTTGAGCTGTCATAGGGACTTCTCGTTTATCGACTACCGATTATACACATGTATATCGATAAATACGGAATAAAATGTGAAATAATTATGATTACAAAGAGAAGTTAACAATAGACGGTCTTATCGCTCATGATCCTGAGCGATCTCGTTTACGTGGCCATGAAAAATCTACAAATATTAATAAGGATTAATAAAATATTATTATTTAAATTTTTTATTTATAATTTCCTAAAAGTTGGTATCTAAAAGTTATCTAAAAGGGATCGCTCATTAGCGATAATACCGCCTGTTATTTTATTTCTATTTGTAATCATAATTAATTTTACATTGTGTTCTGCATTTATCGATATACATATATGTATAATCGGTAGTCGATAAACGAGAAGTCCCTATGACAGCACAAAAATGCTACCAGAATTCCGATGTCTGCTGACAACATATTTAAATCAAATCAAATTGTTTATTGCACACATATACGACAGTAATAATACATACATATTATAATATGCACCCCGTAGAGGCACAGCAATTTACTTTAAAACTACGATAACATATTTAACACAATTTACTTAAAAGCTAAGATAATTTATTTATAAAAAAATATAAAAAATAAAATGTATTTTAAAAAAAGATTAAGAAATATTTTCAAAATGTATTCATTTTTTAGTAAAATTTCGATGGTTAATAAGATATTTTATAAATAAAGTTATATTCATAAAATTAGCTCCTTATTAATAACTGGCAAAAGTATTTTGTTTATATTCTATTAAAAACAAGCACATTACTAGTAAGTACTTGGTGGTAATAACTGGAATTTATTTTTCCCAGTAGTTACCACCAAGTACTCTGGTGGTAACAGGTGGGGAAAAAATTCCCAGTTGTTTACCACTGGTGTCAAGTTG
>JALPQI010031912.1:0-29878 GCA_025490895.1 Thaumatotibia leucotreta | reverse complement strand
TTCAACATCAGGTCTATCTTTTGATACTGAACCCCACTGCTCACCAAGAGGACCCTAAAAAGCAAATACAACATATAACTATTTCAAACCAACCCCAAGTTCCCTCACACATCCTGCCGATTGGCAAATATTACATCGCTAAAAAATCCTTATTTTCATATTTATTCCGTAAATCCGGTAAAGTTTAGTTAAAACAAAACACGTGCTCCCGGTAAATAAATTTAATCGCCATGGGCTCCTCACTAATGGTCGTAAGAAAGAAATGGCACATTGCATTTTTGATTTGATGAAAAGGGACAGAATAGTGAAGGAGCGTGACTGTCGCCTCAACCTACTTATCAGTGACCAGTTTAAGTTGGCCTCGGCTGGCTCGGAATAAATTATAAATATGTCTTACCTGTGGAATGTAATTCCGTCTGATTTTAAATTTAAACTTTGTTGCCTTTGCACACCATTACACACTACACGTGGACATTTTACAGGCATAAAATTTACTTACTCGATTTTTTTATTAGTAAAAACGTGCGGTCCTTACGGGTCTGTTACTTGGTCGCAACTGAACGGGAACTGCTAGCGCTCGCGAATATGCCTATGGGTATGAAAAACATAAAGGCAGGCGCGCGCGAGTCGCCTTATAATGGACGTCTATAGGTGGTTGGACTGTGGGTGAAACTAATATTAATTTTTATCTTATCTTATAATTTATGTATCATTTGTTCTACCGTTCCATTTACTCCCCAAATCACCCTATTGTGACGTAACCGCGACAACAATCCGGGGTCTAACCATATTATAGAAAATACGTTCACTGCTGAACATAACTTCCACCTAAGTTCGCGATACTGATAGTGCCAAGAATGAATGGCCGATGGGGCGAGAATGTTCTGCGATCACTCCCACACGTTAGTACGATGATCTGGTGAATTCGAGTAGCCAATTAGAGCTGTCAGTATGCTTGTAATACCTACACGAACACGAATAGAATATAACATTATGTTCCGCCGTCTCCTTCAGGAGCGTTTGTTAGTTGTATACCTCGAAATCAAAAAATCCTTGTAGCTTTTCACCTATTAGCGTTTCGCCGCGATCTTAAAATTTCTGAGCAGATTTTTTTTCTTGTAGTATGATTTCTGGTAGCCAATAATGTTTAAAATTCATAGCATATTTATTTTCTTGCTTTTCTTCACTGTATTCGCTTTTCTCCTCAATAGATATTTGTTTGTAAAGCGTTATTACATATCGAGATATTTCCTTTAAGCATTACACCTCTATAGTTTTATTTTGTAAATGCATTTCTGAGTGTGAAGTATGTAATCTTGTTGTGCAGAAATTATATTAATGTTAAAATTAAATATAAAAGACACTTTTTTTGTTCTTTAAAGTCCAATTTCCTAAGCTAGCTTATGTATGGATGTAACAATGAGATTAACTAGCGAATGTATTTTTATTGTATCCCAGTTATATAGCCATTTTTATACAGGTAATATTCATATTCATTTATTTTTGTATTAATAACTATAACATTCATAAAATAGAAAATATAATGAGTTTAAACAATACTTAAAATTAAAAATGCTTAATTTTATTCCGTCAAATATTCTGACACCGAATAGTAGGCCTTCTGTAATATACTCGTAAAATATGCGACTGAGGTAAAATGCGACAACAATATTTTGATATCTAAATTCGGGCTATCGTTAATACATGCTACAACAAAATTTGCTACTGTTGTAAAGATCTGTTAAAAATATTTGCGAGTAACAAAATATACCACTGATATTACACGCTACAACAAAATAACGGGTTATTCCCACCTGTTACCACTGGGAACAACTGGGAATTAAAATTCCCAACTGTTACCACCAAACTAAGTGGTGGTAACTACTGGGAAAAAGAATTCCCAGGTTAAGTATTATACGCCCAATCAATTGGTGTAATCAGAATTTAAATAAATTTGTTAGATTTTTAGAAAAAAAAAAGTTTTCGAAATTTCTTGACCCGGGTTCTTGATGCCAACTTTGACATTTTTTTTATAAAAAAACTACAAGCCGTAGCGATGTCGGAGTTTTAGTCTCCTGTTTGAAACCTTGTTGACTATACTACAAAATGGGGGTTTATAATACACTGTGTATACGTAATGTTTTTATGTATTTACAGATAAACACATTGAAAATGTAACTATCTGTTAACAAATTCTTACATGGGTAAATAGAAGAATAGAAATGCTCCTATACATAGTTCTTAATATTTTTGGTTCAGATTCAGAGTAGGTAATACTGACAATCAGACATCGGAATTCTGGTAGCATTTTTGAGCTGTCATAGGGACTTCTCGTTTATCGACTACCGATTATACACATGTATATCGATAAATACGGAATAAAATGTGAAATAATTATGATTACAAAGAGAAGTTAACAATAGACGGTCTTATCGCTCATGATCCTGAGCGATCTCGTTTACGTGGCCATGAAAAATCTACAAATATTAATAAGGATTAATAAAATATTATTATTTAAATTTTTTATTTATAATTTCCTAAAAGTTGGTATCTAAAAGTTATCTAAAAGGGATCGCTCATTAGCGATAATACCGCCTGTTATTTTATTTCTATTTGTAATCATAATTAATTTTACATTGTGTTCTGCATTTATCGATATACATATATGTATAATCGGTAGTCGATAAACGAGAAGTCCCCTATGACAGCACAAAAATGCTACCAGAATTCCGATGTCTGCTGACAACATATTTAAATCAAATCAAATTGTTTATTGCACACATATTACGACAGTAATAATACATACATATTATAATATGCACCCCGTAGAGGCACAGCAATTTACTTTTAAAACTACGATAACATATTTAACACAATTTACTTAAAAGCTAAGATAATTTATTTATAAAAAAATATAAAAAATAAAATGTATTTAAAAAAAAGATTAAGAAATATTTTCAAAATGTATTCATTTTTTAGTAAAATTCGATGGTTAATAAGATATTTTATAAATAAAGTTATATTCATAAAATTAGCTCCTTATTAATAACTGGCAAAAGTATTTTGTTTATATTCTATTAAAAACAAGCACATTACTAGTAAAGTACTTGGTGGTAATAACTGGAATTTATTTTTCCCAGTAGTTACCACCAAGTACTCTGGTGGTAACAGGTGGGGAAAAAATTCCCAGTTGTTACCACTGGTGTCAAGTTGGTGGTAACAGGTGGGAATAACCCCAAAATACGCTATCGCGGCGAAACGCGAGTAGGTGAAAAGCTACAAGGATTTTTTGATTTCGAGGTATACGACTAACAAACGTGCAGGGAGGGGCCAGTATCGAAGGTGCAATATTTACACCCCCAACTCGGAAATCTTGGGATAAATTGTTATACCTACCTGGTGGTATAAACTAACGAAGGACAGCCGAAGACAGGGTGGTTAGGAACTCCATGTAACCACCCCTCTGATCAAATAGACTAAATAAAGTTACTATTAGAAATTTAGCCTCTGAGTATAAAATTAATGTGTGATCTCAAATAACAATAAATTGAAGATATTTCCTTGTCTTTGTTGTTTATAGAAACATTAAGAAGTATGAAATAAAATAACCTAGTAATAATATCAGAATCATGTATAAGTTCATTCGTCTAGTTAGTCTGCAGTCATTGTCGTCTTTGACCATAATAACTTGTTGACCTTTTTCTTATATCGACTCCTTAGTTTTTTGTCATTTCGTATTCGGTCATATTCTAAGTTGGTACCGACTTAAGACTATGAAAATTTACGAAAAACATAGATTTAACAGCGAACATGCCGAAAGAAAATTATGACGAGTTAAGAACGAGACGGATTAAGATAAAGATGAACAACAAATTTGACCGAAGATGAGAAAGACCATCGACGATCGTGACGAATAAAGAATGGGTGACGAAAGCAGAATCGGGCAAATTTAGGAACGTGACGAAAAACGAACGAGACGACCCAAGAGTATATCTTTAATCCTACCTTATTAATCAAACAAGGTTTAAACTATCATTATGGCAAAGAAAAAATATCGATAAAGTTATCGACATTACAAATATGTTTACCCATGCCCTACAACTTGACAGCTACCATTATGCACCTCCGATAACGGGGTATATTAATCAGTCTACACAATTATAACAATTCAAGAGTCAGGATTATCCAGCATGCCTTTTTTAGGGTTTCGTAGCCAAAATGGCAAAAACGGAACCCTTATAGATTCGTCATGTCTGTCTGTCACAGCCGATTTACTCTGAAACTATACAGTAACGAAATTTGGTAAGGATATGTGTTGTATGAAGCGCTACAGGATTATGATACTAAATTGTAAAAAGAACCATTGGGGTGGGGGCCCTCCATACATACATGTAACTGAGGGATAGAAATTTTTTTTTAGTTGTATATAAGCGTGTGGGGTATTAATAGAAAGGTCTTTGAAAATGCTATAAAGGTTTATATATCTCATTTTTACTTAAGCAAATCGTTTTCGAGATACCAGCTCTCAAAGTCTGAAATGTGCCCCTCCCCCCTCTATTTTTTAAACTACGCTATATAAACATAATTACATCGTTATCACGGGAGTAAATATAAATTTGTCAAAGAAGGACTAGACAGAATGTCCATTTAATAAAAAACGTTGTCTTCTGCCTACATATTATAAGCCTCCAAGAAGTTCATCATAACTAGCACCAGGTTTATTCTGCATAAGTGTAATTCTTCCTTTAGTAAATACCTAAAATACTGAAATCGACATAATCAACTCAAACAAATATCCATCTTTTAATTTAGACTTTATTTGCTGATCTTAAGTGATTTTCGTAATGTACGACAAAAAGTTTTCTACTGTGTATCTACGGCGTCGTGCACTTAATCGTAATTTTAAACTGTCGAAATAATCTTTCAGAGTTTCACATAAGGTTTCGTCTTATGAATACTAAAATTTCACTTCCTGCAAAATAATTCTGATCCGCGAGCAACTATTTTGCTATTTTTCTTCGAGATATTTTAAAAAAGAATGTTTCTATTTAGTTGTGGTTACGAAAAAATCATAAACAAATTTCTTAAGTGACTGACTGGGTGCCTAAGCTATTTTTGAACGATTTAAAAAAAAGGAGGACGTTCCCAATTCAAACGTTTTTTGTGTATGGAAAATTTTAAAATCATGAACCGATTTTGAAATTTTCCATACATTTTTCGGTACTTTCATTCCGTTACCGGCATACAACATGTATAAAGATTGTATCGTTAGTAATAAAAAATATATCGACACTTTTTTTCTCTTACTATATCAAGAGTCCGAGGTTATGAGTGGAAATCTTACAAAAAATATATTTATAGAAACCTTTCGGGAGAACTTTTAATAAAGTGGCCCACCTAGATGCCAATCTTTTTAAGTAAGTACTAATCAAGTCCATTTATATTCAATAAAAATAATTATACATTTTATAGTCGTAGGTATAAACGTTTACTATACGAATGTCACTTCTGTTTTGACTGTTATTCATACTTTTTCAGAACTGTCAAATCATATTTGCTCCCGCGATAACGATATATGTATATCAAATTCTAAAAAAATTTATGTTATGCACATCAATAAACTCTATCAACGATTTTTGGTTTGATTAACCCGGCGAGAGTGTGGTGAAAAAAAGTTAAACAAAAATAAACTTTAAATATATTGACATAAGTCAAACGCATGGTATGAGATACCCTGCCACACTCCCGCCGGGTTAAATTGTCTCCTATAGTTTTTGAGGTAGGTTAATTCAACTGCATTTTTTTAATAATAAATTGATAATGGTACGGAACCTTACGCGCGCGAGTCCGACTCGCACTTGGCCGGTTTTTTATTTATA
This sequence comes from Thaumatotibia leucotreta, assembly GCA_025490895.1. NCBI lineage: Eukaryota > Metazoa > Arthropoda > Insecta > Lepidoptera > Tortricidae > Thaumatotibia > Thaumatotibia leucotreta. The sequence goes on along the minus strand of JALPQI010031912.1, from coordinate 23,999 downwards.
AATGATTAAGTTACGGTCGGCTGTAATAATATGTATACGATTTTGATCCTTATGTCTTTGACATACGTTCCGAAATATATACCTACATATTATTAGATGTGACTGTACATAAAAATCACTTTTGTTTTTATTAAATATTTCTATATGTAATAAGATAAAATATTTTTCCACCGATAATGTCACCAATAAGGGATCATTCATAAACTACGTACCTACCGTCAAATGATGCAACATTGCCACGTGCCATCAACTAGGACGTCTTCACAGACCGCCGCCGCCGCGTGGTGACGGCAGTAGGAATACATTTGTCACTACCCTAATTCTTCCAATGGCTGTCGTAAAAATCGACTAAGAGACTGATATGTCATTGACCATTCAGAAGATTGATGATGGGCAGCAGCATCATAATTGTGGATTGCTTGCCCAGCGAGGCGATTATGGCCATTTACTTCCAAATGCGTCCTTACGCGTAGATAATAGGATGAGAGGCCTGCATCCAGTACCTAGTGAATAAGTCTTAACTAATTCATCAACGAGTCAAATTTTTATTATATAGTGACGAGTAGGTACTGACCTAAATCGGGTTTTTTAAAATTAGGTATCAAATTACTTCATTGAATCGTACCTTATATAGGTACGATTCAATTAAGTACTTACATACTTACATAAATTTACTTATAAACAAAAGTTGCAGGTAATGACAGCATTTATTACCAAAAATTTTCATATTTTCGAACGCGCTCTGTCACAAGGGCCCTTTTCTACTAAACTTTGAGCACTTTATATATTCTGTGATTTGAGTTGAATTTTAATATAGAAATACTTAACGTACACTACTGAAACCAAGCTACAATTGCGCATCTATTCGTATATTTTACTATTTTGCATAAATCCAAAAAAAAACGATAATTTCAGACGATTTTACAAAAACGTCGATATTTCCATAACTAGAAACCTCCATAAGGGTCATTTTCTGATGAAATTTCACAATTTATTACGGTTAAGTATAGCAAGTTAAGTAACGTCAGGAAATAAAATACTTTAATAATATAATAAAATTGTGGCATGTTTTCATGTTTATGACATCTTAAAATTCAATCTCCGAACTGTAATTTGGCTCTAGGTGCCGTCTTAATCGGAGTTGCGGCACTTTTGTTCTGTTTTTTTTTTCTGGCGGACTGTGTATCCCGTTATTATTGTAAATGTATGATTTTCAGGATGAATAGAGGTGGTTTTTTTATTTTGTAACGAAGTCTTGGTATCTAACAGTATGGCGGCGGTGTTGGTGGAGTAGGCGCCGTAAGTGGTGTGGGCAACGTGGGTGGCGTCACGGGAGCCAGCGGAGGCGTTGCTGCAGGAGCAGCACCTAACCTTGTCAACGGGGCTTCTGTCGTTCAATCTGCGCCCGATTCCTCTCAACACCACCAACCGTTCGATGTACAGGTGAGTCTATTCTACGAACAACTGCCCTTATTTTAATCACGATCGAGGTTTAAGTCATAAATCCTAGCCGAGAATATTTTTCAAACGAATATTTACCTAATGGGTAAATCCATGGTAACTTGCGTTACATTTAGAACGCTAAGTTGTCAAACAATAGTACATTACTATAGAGGACGGGAAACGACGGGTTACAGGCCAGATAGTAATACGCGGCCTGTAACCCTGTTTCTCGCCGAGATTTGTATAGTGCTTTTCTCAAACTTGCCATGAAATAATACGAACTGATTTCGCCGAACCATACTACTTAATTTGTAAATATACCAATAGTACAGTATCGTATAACATTAAAAAAAAACAGGTTTGAGGTCTCCTTTTACCTGTTGGTATAAACATTAGTTTTCAGGGTTTTTTTTTTTCTATGGCTGAATGTCAAAACCTAGTGTCACAATTTGACGTTTCAAAACAAAAGACAGTTTGTTTGCAGTCCTAGGTGTGAAATAAATACATGAAATCTCTTTACATATCATCTTAGCGCATGACACCGGATACATAGTATTTCCGGGTTTAATTTAACGTAAGTAACATCAACATTCCGTAGCAAGTTTGAGAAAATGTTATTTGTGGCTTCATTAATACTTAAATATCCTTTTTTGCTGGCGGAATAGGTAGTACAGTTTAATTTCATTAAACTCAGGTGGAAATTACTCGGAACATAACCAGTACCTGGCCTCAGTACACCAAAATGATCCGGTAACTTTTGTTACACGAAATGGACATGGGTTTTTGAGGCATCATTAAAATACGATATGTTTAGTTCGTTATTGATATAAGATTTCTCTTCTAACTGAAATCGTGTAAGTAAAGAGTTAAGGTATATTAATGTAGCAAAAGAGAATCCTAATATTTTTCCATTACGGAAATAAAAATTCAAAACATTGGTAACTTGCGTTTCAAGAAAATGGTAACTTTTGTTACCTCCGAAAGAAACATACTTTTTTTATAGTTAGTGTTCGAAATGAGAAGTTTAAGTAACTGAAGTAAAAATTGCAAAATTTACGGTAATTTTTTAGGTTCTAATTTTTATTAAAAAAAACCTTACGTTTTTTGATGTCAAATGTTATAGTAAATTTCCAACAAGTTGAACTAACATGCTTTACTGTATGTAGGTCTTACAGTTTCAGAGATTCGAGACTTCAAAAAGTACTATTTTTTGTATACTAGATAAAATTTTGTGTTTTGCTAACGTTATCGGCCTAATATCGCCTCACCTAATTATGCAACGAAAAACGTGCAATTATGACCTAATAGCGCACTTAATATTCTTTAATTTAAGGGTAAAATCAGGTCAGTGAATTTGTAATTGAAAATAAAAACGCGAAATTGAAAAGGCAGGAGGCCCGGTATCTAAGTTTTTCATACAAATCACAAGTCGTGTTGCTAAGCTGCAGTCTTGGTATATTATACAGGCCAGGGATATACAAAAATGCATAATATTACAAGAAAAACAAAAAAAGAATTTCGGCATAGGACGTAAAAAACGGAAAATAATCCGGACTGTTTTTAATAGTTTCTTAATTAAACGTCAAAAACTGAAAGAGGTCCAAATTTTTATCAGCCTTTTTCGTCCTATGCCGAAATTCTTTTTTTGTTTTCCTTGTAATATGCATTTCTGTACATCCCTATAGGGCCTTTATAATATACTAAAATTGCAGCTTTGCAACACGACTTGCGATTTGTATGAAAAACTTAGATAGCGGGCCTCTACCTTTTGAGATACGTTGATTTAACTGTAACTTTATATTAACTTCACTTTGTATGTTTGAAAATCTTGCAACGAAGAATTTATTGAACTTGTTGCGGTAGTCCAATTGAGCCAAAATTTGGTACACTTGCGTAAGTTGGATGACAATACATTAATATGGTAACTTAAGCACTGGTCTCACCGCGAGCTACTAAGTTCGGTGTCCCTTTTTAACCGACTTCAAAAAAAGGAGGAGGTTCTCAATTGGACTGATTTTTTTTTTTTTTTGTTGTATGTATGTTACCTGATATCTCCGAGAATAGTGAACCGATTCTAAAAATTCTTTTTGTGATCGAACGTGTATTACCCCGAGATGGTCCCATTGGCACCAAGTTGGGGTCTGATGATGGGATCCTGGAGAAATCGAGGGATCTCTTCAAATGTTATAGGTACATGTATGGCGCTTTTGGTAATTTTCATTAATTTACAAGAATTTGCATTCAGAAAGTAGGATTTGAGGAAACCAATGATGGAAACAAATCGGGAATCTTGGAGAAACCGGTTGAAGTCGGTTTTTAAAATTTTTAATTTGGTGATTATTTTTACACGGGAGTGCGTATCTTTTGTTCGTGTTTATAGCCGATAGTTCATAGCTTAGTGGCTCGCGGTGAGACCAGTGCCTTAGAACTGGTCCGATGGTGGAGTTGGAAGGTATCCATAGTAACACTTGTTCCCGTGAACCAATTGAGCTGAAATTTGGTATCCATTCGTAACTTTAGTGGCAAATTTATAATAAGGTACGGTAAAGCTGATCTGATGAAGAGTTGGAAGGTATCCATAGGAACACTTGTTCCCGAGGACCAATTGACCTGAAATTTGGTATACATTCGTAAATTCGTGGTAAATTTAAAATAAGATATAATAGGGCTGATCTCATGAGGAGTTGGAAGGTATCTATAGGAAAACTTGCTCCTGTGGACCAATTGAGCAGAAATTTTGTATGCTTCAGTAACTAGTGACAATACAATAATATTATGTAACTATCGATTTAATCTCTATATCGAAGCATTTAACCGTGTATGTCGTTTTTATAAACATGCCATCTTTTAGACTGACTAAACAAGTGATTCGGAGGGCCGTTGTCCAGAGACCAGCGCTATCATGCTACACAATGGAATAACGTAACATGAAAACGAAGCGGAAGGCCGCAGGCCCGACGATTCGTTTCTACAACCTACCAAGAGTACCAAGGCCGAAGGCCGAAACCCCGAAGCGTCCCTCTTTCGCGCTCTCGCCTGCGAAATCTAAAGCAGAGCTGAACAAAACTCATCGCTCCTGGACTACGCGATGGAAGATTGTTACTCTAATAAGTCTAATACGAGGGCCGCTGTCCCGACGATTCGTTTCGATCCCTTGCGAGAGCCGAAGGCTCGACGCGATTCTCAGAGGCGCTACCGCTCGCGAGGTTGGGCTGCCAGAGCCCAGCGCTACCATGCTACACAATGGAATAGTGTAACATGAAAACGAAGCGGAGGGCCGAGCTTTGCACAGGGCCGCAGGCCCGGAGCATCCAAAGATATTATTGTTAGTTAGCAATTAGCCTTTCTCAAATGCATCGGTCATCGATGACGCTTTCCTAGGCCTGCCAGAAACAGATGCTCGAAATGTAACATTTTCGGTAATCCTTCAAGTATAAACACATTCCAAGGCAGGTTAATTTGAATTTTAATGTCGTTTCTCTAACTCTTCTGACAGATATTCCTTTAGTTCGAATAAACTTCGGGAACGATGATACAGTCAAAGACAAAATAAGGTGTATACAAAAATGGTCAAAAATATGTCCCAATGCACTCTAATTCTGTGTAATAAGAACGTCGTAACATATTTATGAGCGGATTCTTTCGATACTTATTTTTACACTTGACTGTATTCATATTGGTATCAGCGTAATTCGTCCCATTCGTTATTCGTTCATTTCTTATATCCGTCTCATTCTGTGTTCGTCACGCATTCTTTATTCGTCTCGATCGCTATATGTCCCCACCGTCTCAACTCCAATTATGTAACCTGTCTCTTTCTTAATTAGTCTTTTTCGTTTTTCGTCACGGTCTACCTAGGACTATGTCTTTGTTTGTCTCTCTCGTTTTTGGTATCATTCACACTTTATCTTTAGTCACTTTCGTTTTTCGTCTCACTCTTTTTTTGTCTTTAGTGGTAACTCGTTCCGTTCTTTTTTGGGCACGTTCGCTAATCATCCCATACTACGTAGGTCTTAGTTGCTATTCATATCTCCTCCGGATCGGAATTGTTAAATAAATTGAAGTTTAGGGGACATGTACTGAACTGTTATTTTAAATGTGAAACTTCTATGAAATTAGATGAAATTATGACGGTCACTCGGTCAATGAGATATAATTAAAAAAATAATTAAGATTGACGAAAAAAGATGGTTACAAATAGCGACCGAGACGTAAAACGAATGTAACGAACTTAGAATTAGACTGAAAATGAATGAGACTAATCACGAATGTGACCAATAACGAATGCATGAAAAAAACTGAGACGAATAAGTGAATGAGACCAAAATCGAAAGGGAATAATTAAGAATGAGTCATAGGAAGACCGTGACGAAAAACGAAAAAGACTGCTTAAGAAAGAGACAGGTTACATAATTGGACTTGAGACGATAGAGACATATAGCGATCGAGACGAATAAAGAATGCGTGACGAAACAGAATGAGACGGACATAAGAAATAAACGAAAGACGAATGGGACGAATTAAGCTGATACCTTCATATTATAGAACCCAAATCAGTGCAGTTCCAGACCCAATTCAATCACGAAGGGAACGAAGAATGTTACCCGTGGTATTATGCTGGGCGTCAACAGTGCAGATGCAGGGTAGTACTGTCGAACATGCCGTGGTTTATTTAGGTTCAAAACTCTTCGCTGATGGACAAGCATAGGTACCTATGTAGTTCTTAGTAGAGTTATGTCTTTAGACGGCGGTCTACACAGATTGAAGAATTAGTTTGCACAAAATTAACTGAAAAGAGACCTTGCAACAATGAGGCGATAATGGAAATGAATAGACTGAGGAATATATTATACTAAAAAGTTAAAAATAAATTAAATGTAAAAAATATTTTAAATAGGTACAAGCTTTTATAACTAACCAAAAAGAAGAAAAACAACCAGGAATAAATTATTATATTATCCTCAGTCTATCAATTTCCATTAAAGCTTCATTGTTACAAGGTCTCTTTTCAGTTAATTTTGTGCAATCTAATTCTTCAATCTGTGTAGACCGTCTAAAGACTTAACTCTACTCAGAATTACGTAGGTATGCTTGATAATTGCTAGATATGATAAATTGATAATGGTACGGAACCCATCGCGCGCGAGTCGGGCGAGTCTCGGCCGGTTTTTAATGTATCAATAAAGTGAGATGGCTTCGTTCCTACTTTATACTGGGTGACATCGGAGTCGTGATCCAAACTGTGGGAAACGTGTTAAGATGGTCATTCTCAACAAGGTTTCCCATGGAACAAATATGAATATCGCGAAAAAAAAAAAACTTGATTTCATACCGAACGGTGCGGAAGTGTTCATAACTTCCAGTCTCGTTTCATAATTATGTAAACACATTTGGAAAGGATTAGTATGGAGAAATAATGAACTCGAACTTTACTAGTCTTAAAAAAACTATGTTTGTTCATATAGGTCCCATAGAGAACATTGTTTAGGAAGACCATCTTAACACGTTTCTTACAGTTTTGGATCACGACTCCGATGTCACCCTGTATAGAGCAGTCACAGCTATACTATTTTCTTTGACACCCTTCTCGATTATAGTTTATCTATTTTAATGTTAAATTGCACATAAATACCATGTAATCTACTTCTTAAATAACATGACATCTATGTAACATACTTTTTTTTAGATGTCGAAGTTTGAATGCAATTTTCTCTAAATCGCCTTACACGACTTTTAAGTTTAAACATTAAACAATATATTTTCATTGCTCATGCTCGGAAAGTGGGTTGTTGTTTATCTATGATACGGGTGGAAAACGATGCATCGCGGATCTTGGGTTGCAAAAAGATATGTTCCTATTCCTAGGCTAGCTTGTAAAATTGTAAGCACCAAGCCGAACAAAGTGCCAACAATACTCTTATTTAGAAACTAATTCGAAGATTTAGTTCTTGGTTTCTTGTTTTTGTTTTTTTTTTGTAGCGATAATCGTAAGTTAAATATGTCAATTCATTCAATTATATTAATTTTTCGGTTAAAATTTAAGTGTTTTGTTTTTATAAAGCGGTGACCAAGAGGAACAAACCTATCAAGTTTTTTTTTTAATTTTAATACGCGTAGGTAAGCGACGGAATAATGTTATACTGCCATATATGAATTTATACTTAAAAATAAATTCTTACTAGTAACTATTACATTCAATTAATACTTTTATGTTTTTTTCTTTCCTCTCATTCGCAATGAAAAGTAGAGTGTTTAACTCGGGTGAAAGGCACCCGTTTCCACCCTTGGTTAACAATCTACTATTTCAATGCACGTTTTTTACATCGTTCGATAGCTCATTATTCTCATTAAATGTAGATTATTTAGATATCAATAACTTCATACCGTAAATAAGTTCCCTTTACGCTGATTTACCTACGGGTGTCAACCAGAGTTGCCACCACTGTCAAATTAAAGTCATACTTATGTAATGGTGTCAAGTCAAACAATTTAATGGCAAATATTATGGCCCCGTAGGTGGGCATTTTCGCGAGAAGAGATCCAAAAACTTATTTTTCTGAAACAGGTAAATTTTATGTTTTTCCTGCTCAGAATCACGAGCTCTTTCGATCCTACTAGAAGAAAAAAAGTGTCCCAACTTTTTGTTTCTATTACGTAACCGTTTTTCAAACACTTTGTACAGCGGTTACTAAGTGGAGAGCATGTAAAATGTGGGACCATTTTTTTCTTGTACTTTTTTTCTCCTAGATTGAAAGAGCTCGTTATTCTGAGTAGGAAAAACATTAAATTTACCTACCTTAAAAAAAAAATTATTTTGGATCTTTTCTCGCGAAAATGCCCAGGTAAAGGATTGCAGAATTACCCGAAACTGGAATTTCGGTGTTGCGGCGGTGATATTCGAAACCGGGTCAAGTTATTAATTCGATGATTAATCGCTCATTTCGATGATTATTTTTATCTTAACCTTTATAATATAAATATAAAAAACTAGGTTGCCTCGGAGTTTAAACTATTAGAGAAAAAAAACTGTTTTATTTTTATGCATTCAATGGGTTTGTTCTGTCTGCTTCACACACCCTGAATCGATAAGACATTATTGACATATCTGAGAAGCCGTTGATAGGTTCACGCGATCGGCCCGATTCTATCGCATACAGGCAGTAATGGTGACTGCAGTTAAGGTGTACGTTTATTACTTCCTCAGGTAAGCGCCGTGAAAACGCGCTCGGAGATACTCACTCGTTATAAGCAGATGTCAGCCTTATAAGCATGCGATAAAGAAACGAAATATTATGTCAACTATAATCGTTCTTCTGTCGACAATCACAATGTTTTGACACATCTGTATTTTGCGTTGAAAACGAGAAATTTATTTCGTCATGAGAGCCAATGAAGGGCTTGTACATAAAATCCGTAAGTTATAATGTGAATGTGGTTTTCATTGAATGGTAAATTAGGCATGGGATGGGCATAACAGCTACAATTCTCAGACAATATAATTATATCTTCCTGATTTTGTTTCTGGTAAATTTTCTATTATGTAATCCTAAAATATGTATTATAATGATATCTTAATGTATAAGGCATCGTTTCCTTTTATTTGTAGATGATATTGATAATGTTCACTAAGTCTTACTAACATCATACATATTTTTATATTGCGGAGTTCAATAAACTACAAGCAACAGCAACGGCTCAGGGCTTCTTGCATTGTTCTCAATGAATACAAGTCGTGTGAAAACAGAAATCAGGTTAACTTTGTTGAAAACAATAGCGTTAGCATTTAATATGGTTTTTATACGTATGAAAATCAGAGCATTTATAGAGTAGCAACACTATCCATTTATTATTGATTTTGCTTTCACACAGCCTATTAAGATTTCACGATAATTAAGTAATTTCATGTTATGGTGACGTTATGGTAGGATGGATTATTGTTATAATTGAAATTAGCTTCTAATATTTTATTAGTGAATAATAGCTCGCAGCGTTTTAATTAGGTGTATACCTAATTAACACGCTCTTGGCTCGTGTCAGTCGTTTTTTGTCAAGTTCTTATACTTTCGTCACCATTCTTCATTGGTCACTTTCGATATTTGTCTATTTCGTATTCCGGCTTAGTTCTTCAACATTGTCTTTGGATATGGTCGAGGTTAGTTTATTTATGTTGATTTTAGAGTCACTCTTTATTTGTCCTGTCGTTTGGTACTAATCTAAGTTAGTATTTTTCTTATTTCGCCTATTTGGGTATTTATATCTTTCTTTCGACACATTTTCTATTAATCTCGTTCGATATTCGTCTCACTCACGATTTAAGTACATATATCTTTTTAGTTTGTTTTAGGTGATTTGAATGAAAAATTATAAAGCATAATAGGGCATTTTCACTTTTTGGGTCACTCAATTAGCGTAAAGTTAAAAAACCTTAATTTTAGTCAGCTTTGTAACGACAAGAGGCTACTTGACTCATATCAAATTTAGTGCAAAAAATAATTATTTTCTGTAGTATTTATTGAAAAGAACAATATTTTTCGATTACGGTGTATTATTTAAAAGTGTTTGATGGGTGCATATTTTTTATTGAAATTTTTTTTTATTTTTTTTTATTTCGTACTCTGAAAACGGTGTCGGCCATGGTGTGACGTCATAGGATCTTAAACTAACTTCATGTCGAATCTTATACGAGTGAAATTCGCCATGGACATGTAGGTAGGCATGTAGCTTTGCTGTGACATTGACATAACTAGGGCCCGTAACTTTCATGCCGATGACATCAATTTGACGTCACGCTCCATTTAGGGTGATCAGAAATAGTTTTATTGTTAAATATTAATCATTAGTCGTCAATCATTTTAATCATGCACAAATAACTTCAAAGTTAGTAGTAGTCTATTTACACGTGAAATAAATAATACCTACTTGATACGTGCTTCACGTTAAAGAGGAATTCCGTTTTCTACGTAAATATTGAAACGTGCTAACAATATCATTAAATAAAATGTATGTATAAAAACAAATCAAATAATTTTACTTATGATTCACGTATCAAGTAGATATTATTTATTTCACGAGTAAAATATACTACTTTTGAAGCTATTTGTACATGATTAAAATGATTGATGACTAATGATCAGAGTTCATGGCTCCAAAGTTGATTGAATAATTAATTATTTAATCATTTTCAGAAAATTATCTATTTCACACCGGTAACTATGAAATCCTTTGTAAATAGTCAACTCAAAGCTTTGATACCAAATTTCAAGAAGTTATTCGTTTATTTATTCATTTAATCAACTTTGGAGTCGTGTCCATAATATTGCGAACAATGACGCACATTTTTCCGATCTCTGCTAATGATTAATATTTAACAATAAAACAATTTTGGATCACCCTAAATGGAGCGTGACGTCCACAGACAACATAACCTAAAGACGTAGCTTTAAACAAGTATTTCATTTAAACCGATGCTGCCAAAAATGCTGAGGTGCGGGCGGCGTAACATGAGCTAACTGTGTTGTGATTCGTCGTTTCAAGGTCAATGAGGTGTAAAACAAAAATGTCCGCCGATCGCTAGTGATTTCCGAAAGTCGATAAAAGTATCGATGGTTACAATGTCTATCGCTTTCACAATTCGATATTTGTCAGTGACTTACCGACAAAACCGTAAATCCATATCCGTACTAATGCATACCATAAATGAGAAAGTGTGTCTGTCAGTTTACCGAGTCTACACGCTTAAATCGCTGAACCAATATAGATGAAATTTTGAATGGAGATTATTTAAGACCCGGGAAAGGACATAAGATATTTCATTCATCATCATCATAATCATCATCATCCCCGCAGATGAATATATATTATGATACTAGCTTCTACCCGCAACTTCTGGTGTGACAAATAAAATACATTTTATATAAAAAAAAAATTGTACTGTCTGTCTGCTGTGTCTTCATCTACACATTTAAACCGGTTTAAATGAAATTTGGAATGGAGATAGTTTAAGATCCGGGAAAGGACAAAGGATAGTTATTTTATCATCATCATCCACGCAGACAAAATTGCGGTCAAAATTAATGTCACAATATATCTTTTCTGAGACAATGAATAAAATAATTTTATAAAATATACTTTTATTTGTACAATCATTAACTCGTAGTTACCAAGTTACCAAAAAACTACCATTAAAATACGTTGTATATAAAATTCGTCTATTATACGTTTTTGTTAATTTGAAATATTCCGGTTTAAGGTGTCGAGAACATATCACACTGCTAGGAGCAGGAAACCAATCAGGTGACCGTTTTGTAGCATTCATCCACATTTCTTTCATGTTTGGGCATTTAGAGAAGATACACAATATTATTTAACATAATAGTATTTATGAAAATTATACTTCTACACTTTACACTAAACCAGAATTTATTTGAGGATAATTGAATATAATAGTAATATCTTATCGATAGTAAACAGACTGCAGGCATAGACATCACTAGTTCGGATACGGAGACTCCACCGCAGAGTCTGTTGCTTGGTACGATTGAGAATAAAGATTTTAATTTATCTTTAGTTACCTTATCGATAGTAAGCAAACATACTTTACGGTCATCCCTAGTTCAGACGGCCTACCTGCTCGTTCGTTACGCTAGACAAGGAGGGAGTTATACTTCGTGCAAAGCATTAGAAAGAGACTTTGTAAAAAGACATCAACGAGTGCACTAGAATTTATGCTTAAACTATTTTTAATTTTAATTGAAAGGCCATAGTCGGATTTTCATAGTAAGTCAGCCTTTAAATCAACCAGACTCTAGTATTTTTTTGTGAGTACCTCTTATGGTGAAGAATATTTCTGCTGAGTATCAACGTCCTATCGGTGACAGTTTTTGACTTATGATTTTTTTTAGTTTTTTCTTTAATGTGTTGTATCTCAGGATGTATAAAAGCGAATTGCTTCAAATTTTGAAATAATGTTCTTTATTTAGATATGCATCGAATTTAAAAAAATGAATATCGATTGTCGTATAAAAAAAAGAAAAAAAAAGACCAAAAAATTTTTCATATTTTTTTTTGTGTACCTTTGAAGTAGTGACACCTCTATTTTCTTTTTCTAATTATAGACCATACATTGGCCTACTAGTTGCCTAAGTATCAAAATTTTCCAAGCGGTACTTCTTACCAAAAATCGGCAATATGTGTGGTCAAGTTCTGCATTCAATCGGTGTTTTTCAATGTAGTATACAAACTCTTCATTTATATTTGAGTTTTCTTATCAGGTTATCTTATTTAAGAGTAAATGCTAATGACAACTTAATGTCATCATGATGCAAGCTGTTTATTTCATTATTAATCGGCCGTTTACCATTTCAACTAGCGTATATAGTAATATATTCAAGAAATACATTATTTTTAATGAATATCTCATAAATAATATCGAATTACGCTAGTTAAAATAATAAACGGCCGATTAATAATGAAATAAACAGCTTGCATCATGATGACATTAAGTTGTCATTAGCATTTACTCTTAAATAAGATAACCTGATAAGAAAACTCAAATATAAATGAAGAGTTTGTATACTACATTGAAAAACACCGATTGAATGCAGAACTTGACCACACATATTGCCGATTTTTGGTAAGAAGTACCGCTTGGAAAATTTTGATACTTAGGCAACTAGTAGGCCAATGTATGGTCTATAATTAGAAAAAGAAAATAGAGGTGTCACTACTTCAAAGGTACACAAAAAAAAATATGAAAAATTTTTTGGTCTTTTTTTTTCTTTTTTTTATACGACAATCGATATTAATTTTTTTAAATTCGATGCATATCTAAATAAAGAACATTATTTCAAAATTTGAAGCAATTCGCTTTTATACATCCTGAGATACAACACATTAAAGAAAAAACTAAAAAAAATCATAAGTCAAAAACTGTCACCGATAGGACGTTGATACTCAGCAGAAATATTCTTCACCATAAGAGGTACTCACAAAAAAATACTAGAGTCTGGTTGATTTAAAGGCTGACTTACTATGAAAATCCGACTATGGCCTTTATAAAAAATTGCTCACTTGTGAAACGAAATACCATCTTTTTGCACACTAGATGTTTTTGTATTCTTGCCACACAATTCCACGCAACAGTACGTAGGATGCCCTGAAAATTTCGGGAATTTAATACTTAGGAACGTATATTTGACATGTGTTATACCTCTTTCTTACAAGCATAGTCTCATTATTCGAAAACACTGGCCACTTAGAAAAAAAAACAATGTCCGATTTCAATTGTTTTTTAAAGTCGTTGAGTCGCTGGTGAAAATGGAGCTGTCCCGCGAAAGTTTTAGAGCAATGATTTATTATGACTTTAAAAGTGGATTAACACAACAACAATGTGGAGACCGATTAACTATTGCTTTTAGTAGTGAAGCACCTTCAAAGACGACCATATACAGGTGGTATTCGGAATTCCAACGTGGCCGTGTGTCTCTTGCGGATGACGTACGTGAGGGTCGACCGAAAACGGCCGTTACCGATCAAAACATCGATGTTGTTCGCCAACTGATAAAGGAAGATGGGCATGTTACATATCGGGAGATTCAGGAGACTTTAGGCATTGGAATGAGTCAGGTACAAGTTATTTTACAACAAGAGTTGGGCGTGCGGAAGTTATTTTCCCGGTGGATTCCTCACTTGTTATCTGACGACCAGAAAACGGTACGTGTCAATTGGTGCCGCAAAACTTTAAAAAGATTTAATGGAGGAAGCTCAAATGCCGTTTTTAGTATTGTGTCAGGTGACGAATCATGGATTTACGCATATGAGCCTGAATCGAAAAACCAATCTCGAGTTTGGGTTTACGAAGACGAACCGAAGCCGACAAAAGTTCTTCGTTCTCACAGCACGATCAAAAAAATGGTAGCCACGTTTGTCTCCAAATCGGGTCACGTGGCGACTATCGCTCTTGAAGATCGAAGAACTGTCAATGCCGATTGGTATATAGGCGTTTGTTTACCGATTGTTTTTGCTGAACTGCGAAAAACTAACCCTAACCGCCGTATTATACTACACCATGATAATGCCAGCCCTCACACCGCTCAGAAAACAGACGACTATCTGAAGGGCGAAAACGTCGAATTACTGGACCATCCTCCGTACAGCCCCGACCTAAGTCCCAACGATTTTTTTACTTTCCCGAAAATAAAGAATCGGTTGCGTGGTTAACGTTTTCAGACCGCGGAAGAAGCAGTCGACGCTTATAAAATGGCCATTTTGTCAACCCCCACTTCAGACTTCAATAACTGTTTTAAAAACTGGTTTCAGAGAATGAAAAAGTGTATTAAACACAAAGGAGAATACTTTGAAAAACAATAAAAGTACTTTTATTTCATTAAAATGCTTACCGATTCCCGAAACTTTCAGGGCAACCTACGTAATGCATTTTGCATGACGTAAATCACGTTAAAACTTTCGTAATTATCTCACGAACGCCGGCCGCAGACTGAAGTTAGCAATGGAGGCGTGGCTCTAATATGGAGTGAATTCACCGTATGCGTGACAGAGGGGGTCGCCCGGCTATGCTACGTCTTGAGGTTATGTTGTCTGTGGTGAATTGATTAATAATATAAGACAAACTTTTAAAATGGGTCAAGTAGCCTATTAAGCACTAAATTTGAATAATAACTCGGTTTTGGTGTTCATTATAAAACTATAAGCCATATCTATATATATATATATATAAAAGAAGAAACTGACTGACATAAATCAACGCACAGCCTAAACCGCTTAGTGCAGTCATTGAAGCATTAAAGCTCCGATTTTTTTTACTGTGAACTGAATTGCATTTAATTTCGGAATTAGGTTCATCTTACCCTTAAGTTCAAAAGTGAAAATGATTCGAACTCCGCAACCACCCTGGGGGTGGTTGCCACCCCTTCTCGGGGGTGGCGTTTTTTTCCTCGGAACAACCTTGGATATCGATAGAAGGCCTAATTTTCAGATAAAAATGATCTATAAAGTTTTTCAAAAAACCCAATACTTTTCAAGTTATTGGCAATTGAAAATTCGCAATTTTTTCACGTTTTTCATCGGTGTTTTGCCAATATCTCCAAAACTTTACGTTTTATCGAAAATTTTATAACTACAAAATTGTAGCAGGTAAAACAATAATCAATTTGGGTTTTTATAGAATATTCTAAGTGCAATATTAAGCTTATCTAGCTTAATATTAAAGATCAAAGCCGTTTTTTATTTTGTCAGAAATTTAATCGATGTGGTCAATGCCATCTACCGGCGAGCAGATGCATTTTATGCATTGTAATACACAAGGATTTTGTAGTGCTTGAAATAAGCTTTAAAATGAGCACTATTAAAAGCCTTTTGCACGGAAACTAAGTGAGCTGTATCGCAAATAAGGGGAGCATCTAATGATTTTTCTTTTAAATCAATGGGTTTCATAAGTGCCATTTCCACTAAAATTAAAATTAATCGCATTCCGCCTAGAATTAACTTTATTATGAAGAGTTTGATAGATAGTATCAGTTTGGCTGCTTCAGGACACATAGTTTTTTAAAAAAGTCACGATTAATTAAAAAACGAAATTTCTAATTTGTGTAAAACCCATTTTGTTTTAATAATATCTCATAAATGACGACAGATACGTATAAAAGTGTATGAATTCAAAATTAAGGTATTTTCTGATAAACAATTTGGTTTTCTTGTTTTTTCTGTCAAACAAAAATTGACTGAGATATGATTGTTTAAAGAGCGCGTGGCAGCGCAATAAGAGCCTCTCTTAAGCCCTTTAACCCTTCGCCGTTTTAGAAAAAGGTTTTTTACTATACATATATTGAAATGAAGGATGTTGTACCTCTCTTAATTACGTTTACAATGGTTCTTAACCGACTTCAAAAAAGGAGGAGGTTTACAATTCGACGAAATATTTATTTTTATTTATGTGTATGTTCCCCGATTACTCGAGACCGATTAAAAAAAATCTGTTTTTGTTTAAAAGAGTATACCTTCTAGTTGGTTTCATTGTCATCGAATCCAGATCTGATAACGAGATCCTGGAGAAATCGAGGGAACTCTTCAAATGTTGTAGGCACACATTACATTTTTCATTTATTTTCGAAGACTAATCAAGTATTTGCGTCTAGTCATGAACGTCTTAAGTTGATGATCTAATGATGAAAGATACAACTCCTTAGCGATTATTATTATAGTTGAGGGATAATTCTTTAAATATAACATATTTCATGAAATTTTGAAGCTATTCGAGTATTTGCCATTAGGTGGTCATAGTCTCATGTTGGTGAGCTGATGATGGAAGGTATAACTCCTTAACGATTAGGAGTCGGAGGATAATTCTTTGAATATATATAACAAATTTCATACATTTTCGAAATCTATTCAAGTGTTTGCAAGTAGTAATTATCGTTTCATGTTAGTTAGCTGATGAAGGAAGGAACAACTCCTTAACGATTAGGAGTAGGGGGTGATTCTTTTTGAAGCTATTCGAGTATGCTGCCGTTTTGTATGGGACAGTCAAATTTATTCATGCTATTTCGGCATTGGCCTGGTAGTAAAAGTTGTTCAGTAGGACTTATACATTCACATCTTTTTTTGCTCTACTATGTGATACGTACTGTATTTACTGTTTTAATTTAGGGGTGGTGTAGGGGTAGAAAACCTTAAGAATATGATAATCATTTTCGAGAGTGTGGAATAATATTTAAATCCTTTTCATATTATCAAAAAAATTAACTATTTTTTATCAAGGGGTAGTTTTCAAGGGTTGAAAGGGGTTTAAGAATATGATAATTATTAATTATTATAGAGAGTATAAAATATTACTGTCTCTATACTTACATCTTTTTATGTCATACCAAATATTTTTTTGTGATTTTTTCAATTTAGGGGTTGTTTACAAGGGTTGTAAGATTTTGAAGGGGTTGAAAATGATTTTAATATGAGGTAATCATGTTAGAAAATACTTTACAATTTACCCCTTACTATTTATTAGACCTGTTTTTAGCGATAAAATGGCTCAATGTAAATTTTGCCATTAGGGGGTTGTTTACACCCCTTAAAAATAATAGGCGGAGTTCAGATCATTTTCACTGTTGAAGTTAAGGGTAAGATGAGCCTAAACCCAAAATTTCATGCAAATCGCTTCACAGTAAAAAAATTCGGAGGTAAGACCGTATTTTTCGCTTCAATGACTGCACTAGCTGGTCCTAGAGACTCCAAATTTGGCACGTAGGTTCCTTTAATGGTGTAGGCGAGCACTAAGAAAGGATTTTTCAAAATTCACCTCCTAAGGGGTTGAAATGGGGGTCCAATATTTGTATGGCGAAAAGATTTGTTGGACTATTTTATCCGAAACTTCGCAGGAGTGTTCTTTAAAGTAATTGAGTAAAAGATATGTATCAGGTTTTTTGAAAATTCAACCCGTGAAAAAGGTAAAAAGGGCGATGAAGTGAAAAAATGAAGATGGGTATCGTTGTTATGGTTTATCGGGTCGTAGATAACGAAAGCAATAATGATTTTAAAATTTAACGCTGCGGACGTGAAATACAATTCGAAAAATATCAATATTGTTTTATTATTTAAGTTCATTTCTGGTTCTAGAAATTCCAAATTTAGCACGTAGATTTCTTTGAGGGTGTAGGGGTGCTGTAAAAAAGGTTAAGTAAAAATCCACTCCCTATACTAGAGGGTACTATGGGGGTCCAAAGTTTGTATGGGGAAACGAAGTATTAAATCTATTCTATCCTAAACTTCACACGAGTATTCCCAAAAATAAATGAGTAAAGACATGTTTTAGGGTTTTTTGAGAATTCAACACTTGAAAGCGGTAAAAAGGTTAAGTAAACAGTAAAAAAACAACATGGATATCGTTTCTATAGTTTATCGGGTCGCTGTACACGAAAATCATAACAATTTTAAAATGTAACGAAATAAAATACATGAAATACCATCTCCCCTGTTATGGTGTGATGGGATTGGGGATTATCACGGGGGGTATCGTTTTTTTGATTATTTCGGATACTACAATTTCTAAATTTAGCATGTCAACCAACGTTAATAACCTTTTAAGGTACACTTAAAACATTTCGTGAAAATGACGCCATTTTTAACTGGTACTTGAGTTTTTAACTTTTTACGCGATAGTTTTTATTAAGGTCAAAACAGCCGTCACCATAAATTTCGTCAATTTTGATCCAGTTGTGTAAATCGATGTATCGGTATCCCAGAGGCTCTTATCAACAATTCTGCAAACGAAACTGCAAATCAGGCTGCCTTGTGTATGTAGTTTTTGATGACAAATGTATCATTTGTCGGTTACCAGACGTGATACAGATGATCATGATATGATGGCTAATCTTGATAATCGATATCTGAAATCGAAAGACGTTCCAAGTACTTAATGAATTTGAGGTCAAATTTTCATGAAATGGTCGGCATCTTGAATTTATTGAGTTTGAATCTGACCTTAATAAAAATCGGTATCTGAGGATCTAAAGGAGGTACAAAACGTGAGAAGCTATCACCATCAAAATTACTAGAACTTTCATTTGATCTTGATAAAAATCGATACCGAGAAGCAGAAAAGTATGGAATATTAAGTTAAAATTGCAAGAAAAGTTCTTCATCTTGAAATTAGGCTTTAAGTTTAATACGAAGTTTAATACGACCGTGATAAAAAATTATAGAACGCGGACGAACCGCGGGTTACAAACCCGCCTCACTTAAATCGGTCAAGCTAAACGCGAGATCATTGCGGGAAAACATTAACACGCAGTGAACCCGAACCCGCGGACCCGCGGGTAACTGCTAGTTATAATATAAAAACGCCGATCGAGTTTAAATTCCTAAAGATATTGTACTTAACTGTCGTTGCAAAGCTGACTGCAATTAAGGTTTTTTTAATTTCACGCTAATTGGATGTCCCTAAAAGTGAGAATGCCCAATAATAACTAAGGTAACGACTTCTAAAGGTCCAGGACACTGATCCCGTGATCGGAATAGACCAAGCTAATAATTATTAGCTTTATTACGCTACGCTGTCAGTGGCGGTGTTAGGTTTTATATTACACACCTGTCCATAAAGTGGCTATTACCGCACGCTACCACCGCTTTCTGGCCAAGTTTAGACATAATATAATGTTTACTACAATATGGCTTCCATCATTACTAACTACGCTACGCTAGGAAAAGACAAATAACAAATATGACCAAAGATGACAGACTTTAGTAGAAGTGACAAATGCAGAATAAGATGAATTAAGAACTTGTCAAAAATCTAATAGGACCAACAACAAACGTGTCGTGAAAAAAAAACACAACTAATGAGTGAGTCTGGAAACAACAGACTAAAATTGAACATGCCTAAAGACGATGTTGACGAATACCGAAATAAGCCGGAAAAAGAAATAGCCAAATATCGAAAACGATCAATGGTTGACGAAAGCAGAATGGGGCGTATTTAAGAACTTGACAAAAAACGACAGAGACGAGCAAAGAGTATACTGGTAATTAATAGGACACAATTTTGAACATAAAATACCCATTTTTATATGATGAAAAATAGTCGGAATATTACATAAACCTCGTAATAATACATTAATGCTATCTGTTTTTGCATGTTTCATCATTTAAATACCACACCCAACTATTATTGATTGTTATTGTTTTTTTTCTTGTGAAAAAATATATTATCTAATCGTACGGTCCGGTGAATTTAGGTAACCAAACTAGTCCATCCCTAAAATCGAAGCATGTGGGTTGGAAGACTTAGAACAAGTTTAATTGTAATGTTTGTGGGTTTCTTAAGTATCAAAACCCGATTGTAACAAATATTATAGTTATACATAATTAACGTTTGTTCACTTGACTATTCATTACTAGCAATTAATTCCCGCGGGTTGAGCACTGCGGCGCCTGAGATCGACCTCGTGGGAAATTAAACTGCGCGGGCCGTCTTCTACCGCCCACCGCCTCTCACCTCGCTCGGCCTTCCTTCGCACGTGAATACTTTCCCCTCCGCAGCCATATTCATAATAATAGTTGAACTTAATATCTATACATTTTGATTATCATATGTCATGTATCGTATCACCATAGTAGAAAGTGTCACAAGGAATCAAAGTAATATATTTTCGGCGAGGACGTTCATTGAAGCCCCGAATGAAGCAATGGATTGGATTCCACAATAGAATCCCGAACGTAGTGAGCATGGACCTCAAAAAGAACAAACCAATCTATACTGGAAGAGCTATAAATATCTAAGAGTCTTTCAGCAACTTGCCGCTTAAAAATCATTAAATTCATGCGCATATTATTCGTTCTAACCAGCACAATATTCAAAGAAGTCTTATTTTAGGCCTAGTAAACGGTGCGCGACCCAGAGGGGTAATAAAATAGCTATCAAGTGGTGTAACACCATCAAAACCGCTTGTAGCTCTATAAAAAGGGCAGCTAACATGGCTCTCACGATCCTCATCCACGAGGGAAGGACGAAGAAGAAGATATGTATCCATATAAATTATCCGATGGCACTTTATCCCAGTACCTATTCGAAATAAAAAGGGCAGCTAACATGGCTCTCACGGTCATCATCCACGAGGGAAAGACGAAGAAGATATCTATCCATATAAATTAACCGATGGGACTTTATCCCAGAAAATATCATGATCTACATCAAACAGTTTGATTTTGAATATATTAAGTACTCGTCCAAAGTTACTAACCTCTCAATCAAATGTAAGAACTTAAATGACTTGGTGTCGGCACTTCTAGATACCTTCTAGTGTAATAGTTATTTATGTGGCTGGCGCATAATAAGAGGCATTAAACATGAGTGTGGTTTTATGAAACGAGCCGTAGGCGAGTTTCATAATAAGATCACACGAGTGTTTAATGCCTAATTATGTACAGTCACATACATAACTTTATCTACATCCATATCATTCGTTTAGAATGACAATTTACCTTTATTTTCATTGATATCCACTAAGTAATTACCTCTAAATATAAAAATTCAAATCAGTTGAAATCACTCAATTTGAGTAAGGATATCCTACAATAAATATTTATTGAAAAAAAAAACAACAAAAAGAAGTTGACTTCATAATGTTAAAATTAATATCATGATGACGATACTTTAATGTCAACATTATGATGCACTGTACTCTGCCTGTACTTTAATGTTAACATTATGATACAGCCACAGACACCGGTCTCTTAATATAGGTCATTACATTACCGCTTCTGAATACATAACAGGGAAATTATGATATTCCTGTAGATAAATAAGTTTTTAGTACAGATGATATACTTTTTAGGCTCTAGTGCGAGAAGTGGGTCATTTTACGTCAGGTCCAAAACTTCGGAGGGCCACCTGTACTAAAAACGTCGTACGAGACACGTGCAAAAACGAAAATCGTAACTCGTGTCGTATTAAAACACTCCCCATCGGTCGTGTTTTAAAACATTGCCACTCGATTTGATGTCACAGGTATCTGTCGCCAGTCTTTCAAATAATATGAACACTAATTCGTTCACATTAAGATTTGTTTATAATTATACTAGGTGCTCAATTATAGTTGACCACCAAGGCGAAAAGGGTTAACGGGCACGATGTATACAGTCCATTTCAATAGTCTGGATATTTAATATATTTTTTCTACTCCTGACCTTTTTTTTGCTAGTTACATAGCTACGCACACTATTGTAAAGATATACATAATTACATCTGTCAAAAGTCTATAGTCTATTTCTCAAAAACGCACTCTCAGCCAGTATCGTAATGTTGCAGCGTTGTTCGGAAAGAGAAGGCACGCGAGATATATGGGCGGCTCTCGCTGCCAGACGTCGTCACTTTCCGAACAGACTCAAAAACGTACTGCGATCTGCCACATCACACCCATGATGGACGCCATATTGGATTTGTTCCCAACTTCGAGTTTTTACACTGCTACCAACATTAGTACGAAATTATTTATTACAATAATTAAAATTATTAACTAAATATTTAGAAAATAGAATGAAAATTAGTTTTTTCAATTATTTTAATTTGATATATTATATTTTTGTACCAATAACTAATTTCATATTATGTAAAAGTATTTTTATCAGAGGCAAGCAAGCACGATTTTAAAAGCAAAGTTATCCATATAGACAATGACAGCTGCATTAAAAAAAAAACCTTCCCGCTTTCCGCTAGTAGTTGAAAGTCCTGCCGCGAACTTCGAAATTGGGTTTCGATCATTTGTCGGAGACGGATGCTCGACTTTTGCCAATTTCGAAGTTCGTGGACGGCCCCCAGTTCAGTATAGGGCTCGGTTTGATTTGAGTCGATTTGCATTAAAGTTTGTGCAGTGCCTAAAATCTATCTTAATTTCTAATGTTCTGCCTGCTCTTCTTGGGAATGCAGGTAGGGATGAGCTATCAATGTTATATTAATTATACAAACTATGACTTATTGGTGACAACTGGAGTACGTGTGTGGCGCTCAGTAATATAGGATATTTTATGAGTTCTGTGTATGCTATGCCTCTTAGTCGTAGAAAAAGTATAGTATGCAACGTTGTATTACTAGTTCAAAAAATGCTCGCGACGTCTTAAATTGCGATACTCGCCCTTCGGGCTCGTATCGCAACTCACGCCGCTCGCACTTTTTGACCCTTATAATACCACTATTGCATAAAATACTATTCTCATGTAATTCATATGCATTTAAAAGTTTAAGGTCATATTTATATTATAATCTGCATACTTAATTATAATCACAGAAAAAATGCACTAGATGAATAGTTTAAAAAAAACATATTTCGGAAAATAGGCAATATAACAAAACTTTTTTTTCTAAATCTAATCAAAGAAGATGTAGTCTATATTTGATTATTAAAATTAAAATTATATTTTATCTTCCACATTGATTTTTTTAGATTCCAAGGGCATTTTTCTAAATTTTCATTTATATTTTTCTATTACAAGTAGTTGCTCTTACACAATTATATTTATTTTACAAGATAAACACGTCAAGTACCTACTTTATTTTTCAGTATAAAATTATCTTTGATTTGCACTAGGGTTGGCTCAAGAACAAATTGAAAATTGCAATAATTGACCTATTAAGTTTTCGGATGGTCGCCATTTTTTTTTGTAGTTAATTCAGATACATTATGGCATACAGTATCAAATCAACATTTCTTACCTAATCAAACATACTAATCATTAATTCGTTACCTTTTATTAAAAAAAGTTATGTCTGATACACAAGCAGGAATTTGCCCTCCACTCTGTACTTTAAAAGGGCAAAACTTGGAAACTAAAAGATAAATAAGACTGGTGGTGGTTCAGCAGTTTCAGCACTTCTGCCACCTCCAATAGCCTCTATTTTTTTTATTCAAATCATAAATCATACAGCACATAATATTTGTTGATTTCACCTGGGATGACCCCTACGTTATTTAAGAAGTTACTATTTTTTAGTTATTCCCTCGATCGGCATCATAAAAGTAGGGATGTTTTTTTTTTTTCATATTTAAGTCTGT
>JALPQI010031911.1:0-31878 GCA_025490895.1 Thaumatotibia leucotreta | reverse complement strand
TACCAAAGAAAAACGACCAAGATCACCTAATGCTCGAGATGGGGATCGAACCGCTTACCGCTTCTTAAGAAGACCGATTGGTCGAGGGGTACAGGCATCAGCTGCGAAAGCTGAGTACGTGGGTTCGATCGGGCGTTAGGTGATCTTGGTCGTTTTTCTTTGGTATATAACATTTAATATTTATAATAGTCGATCACTGAAATTTTACTAACATATAAATTTGGTGGTATATTATGAAATATATTATTATGTAATTCAAAAAAACTTATGACAATTCTAAAACATATTCACTTTGTGTTACGGCTAGTGAAAGTTTTGATAATATCAGTGCGGGTAAGTTTGGTATATTTTATTTCGAAGGAAAGTCCGTCATATGCGTCTTATACTGTTCAATTACGGTTGAAAATCAGTTGGTAGACGGACTTTCCTGATAGACGGTCTTACCCGCATTAACCTTGCCAGTTTTTTTTATGTTACTAAGGTAGAAAACTGAGCTCTCAGCCCACCTAATGGAAAGCAGGAACTGGGGCCCATGGACATAGTGAACAAAAAATCGCCTATACGCTGCCTACCCTGAGGACTTAGATGGATTACCTCTATCTATGCCAGTAATTACAGCGGCTATATTACTTCCAAACCGGAACACAGTTCTAACTATTTAGCGGCAGGTTAACAGGTAGGATGGTGTCAAAATATAGTTTGGATATTTTGTGCACATAATATATGTGAGATTTCAGGAATTACGTTAATATTAATACGTTGACGTGCCGTTGAAGTAAAAAATAACAAAAAACACGTAACTGGTGGACTGATGATACGGTGACCTGATCGTAGAAGTCCGCTGGATGCGGGTGGCGCAGAACCGGTCATTGTGGCAATCTTTGGGGGAGGCCTTTGTTCAGCAGTGGACATCTTTCGACTGATATGATGATGATGAGGCGTGTCTGCCTGACGACTTCACTTTCCGCTTAGACTAACAGGGGAGCTACCACGATTTACTAATGCGATTCAGTTTAGGACCTAATCTGAATCGATTTGTATCAGTTCCATAGCATAACTGTCAAAAACTGACAAGCCGAACCTAAACTGAATCGCCTTTAAGAGATCATAGTAGCCCCCCTGGTTACCATTTGGCTGACGCAACAGGATACAATGACATACCTAAATACCTACCTATGTATGCAGGTTTATAAATACTTGATTACCTAAGAAACAATCGAATCTCGAGAAGGAAAATTTCAACTGAATATTCTACATAAAGGACAGCTTGCTGAAACAGGATTCACTTTATGAAACTGCAGTCTGGTGCAGCCGCGATGAATAATAATTATAATAATTGTGTTATCAGAGTACTCATACCGGTTATACTGCTGGTAATGGTTGGTGCAGAGGATACGGCAACAGATGAAGATATAGAAGACGACTACTATTACTATGATGGTGATTATGAAGAAAGCGGCGAAAATGGCAATGATGAAGACGTAGTTTCTTGTAGCGATCAAAGACCCCCCAAACTAATAATTAACGCACATATGCCATATAATCAAGATAAATACGAAAAATCGTACGGAGAAGACATTATATTACATTGCTTTGCAAATAAAGACGCAAATCTAGGAATTAAAGAAAACAACAAGCCTGTCCAAATCGAGAAACTTAATACTAAAACTATTAAGCTATTTGTGGAAAAACCAGATCTAAATTTTTATACGTATAGCTGTACCGATTGGGACACTGGCTGCGAAAACTCTATAACTCTTGAAGTGGTACCGGAAATGTCGGTTAACTCTTCAAGGGTTTATCATGATGAAATTGACGGCTGGGAAGAATATTTTGTCCCATTCGGAGAAGATTTTGAGGTATTCTGTACTGCCAATGATGTTAAATCTATCAACATTGAAGGTGAAACCGATGAGCTACAAACTGACGTTTTTAATAGTACTACAATTCGTCATAAAGCACAAGCGGATGATATTGGAGAGAAGGTGTTCTATTGCCGTGGCGAAACCGTGGTGGTCAATGACGAAGATGTTATGAAAAGAATAACTGTTACAGTAGACTATTATCCTGACAGTGAAAACTTCTGGTGTTATATCCGTAGCTGGAGTATTCTCGAATGTACGTGGGACTATTTAGGTGATATCGATAGATTTAAGTTGATTTCTACGTCTCATGGTTCAAAACTACTTTGCGCCGAAATCTCCGGGGGTCCAAGTGATTCTTGCCAATGGGACATCAACTTGCAAAGCTACAAATCTTTTTATATTTATCACGATACTATCTCATTTGTTTTGATAGTGTGTAACGAATTCGTTTGCAGCAATCGTACGTATTCTGTAAACGCTTTTGAGATTACTCAACTAAATTCGATTTCACATCTTACAGTAGTTAGTACAAGTGCTAAAGATGCTCTTTTAGAATGGAATAGTCGAGTTTGGGGTCGCTCTTTTGACGCTCCTGAGTACTGGGGTCACGTGGCTTGTGATACCTGTTCATACAAAGTTGAATATCGCATTAAATTATTTGAGGAAGAGTGGCGAGAAGCGAATACGTCATCTGTGCACTGTGATTGGAGAATTTGCAAATTCAAACTGTTCCTCCCATTCCCGAAATCACAATATGAAATTAGAGTATATGTTAGGTTCTTAGAAGCGAAAGATGAACGATTATGGTCTGAACCTGTGGTGGTAATTGCAGATACGCTGCTTAGAGATGACTGTGAATGTGAGGAAATTACTAATACCTCATCCACTGATGCTTCGTGTGAAGTCTGTACGCTCGCAGAAGATACTATACGCGCGAACTTAGCGGTGAAGAAGACAATAAAAAGTTCTTTAAAAGAGAAACTTGCAAAAATCAAAGAGCTTTCTTCGTTGTTGTCAAAGAAACAAGAAATTAATGATAAATTAAACAATTTGGATACCCAATGATAATCCATTTTGAGTTACATGCTATACGAGTAGAGCGTATACCGTAAGATGGGGTGAGTACTTAGTAATTGTGAGAGCAGAGCAGTTTGGATATAATAATGTGTGTCGATAGCGCTTACGTCGTTATTAATGGTTCGCAAATACAGTCGCCATCAAATATATCGTAACGTCTGCAGCGCTCAAAAATATCTGGATACGCTTCTATTGTTACGGCTACAAATGTTCAGAAGTATATTAATCGTATATTATCCCGAGTGCTCGAAACGGTGGAATGTAGTTAAATCAATTAATATACATGACATAAATTGTTAAAATGGTTTTATTTCATGAATAACTATAGCGTTAACTGAAGAAAATATCACAAACAATTCAATTTAGTTATGCCAAATGTTTCAACGCATATAAATCTTTCTAATTAACACCTTATATCAAAACAAACAAGTTGATTTTTAAAATAATAAAGTGTGAATTTGTTCCTTATCGTGTAACTCTAACTACGTCTAAACAATGTGCATTTTATATTGAATTTCCTGACTTTATATCAAGTTGTAGCGTGTGGGGCACGAGATTTTCCCGATGAGACGAGATCTATTGGTTTTGGGAAAGTTAGCAGAATAAAAATAGGTATTGACACCGACAGTTCAACGGTCTATATTGGATTACATTCAAATCATACTGACAATGACAGAGTGAAAGATTGATTGAGTGAATGTATTTATACAGTATTTTTGTAATATACCAATAATATCAAGTCAATGGTGTAAAGGTTGATAAAAAAAAATACTTTTCTGTAATAAAACTGTGGTTCCGAAATCACTTGTGCCTTAGGCAAGCTATGCTATTCTCTTATTGACACATTCGACGCTGCGTTCGTCAACGAGCTCGATGTCGAGACAGCCTTGTCTAAAATCCTAGCTGTTTGATTTGACATTAGGAATCGAGGCTGTGAGCGAGGTTGTGGGCGAGTTCGTCGCTGTTTTTCGTTAGAGAATACAAAGTTCATACATTAAACGTCAAACTTTCGACGCAATGTAGTTCCAGCTCACGCCGCATTCGTCGCCGAGCACTAGTGTCGTTTAAAGTACATTAGTGAATACCATTTTTAGGCTCGACGCTGCCGCAGCACTGACACAGCGCTGACAGCAAGGCGGTTTCCTTAGTGAATAACACTGCAGAATGCCGAGCGTCAAGCAGCGCTACGGCGGCGGGACGTCGAGCGTGCAAGGGACGGCGCACACCGCATACGTTTGCATTTGTTTAACCCTTAGGTGCAGTATTAAAAACGATACGACCAATATATGAGACATTTCGAAATAAAGTATCTCATCAATTGAGACTATTAAACTGAGCAGCAGAGTTCTAATTGGCATCGATAGTTTATTAGTTATTTATGTGGCTGGCGCATAATAAGAGGCATTAAACATGGCTGTGGTTTTTTCATAATAAGATCACACGAGTGTTAATGTCTAATTGCGTACAGTCACATACATATTATTCGGTGTTCGCGGTAACAGACCAGCTTGTATGTGCTCTAAAATAGGTATTTCCTTATCATTTTCCTGGAGCCGTACAAATATAATATTATCGCTAAACATGGCCAGAAACAACCGTATTATCAACATACCTAATAAGTTCCTTAATGGGCTGTGTTTCGCGAACATTCCAACAGCAAAACGACGGTCAAACCTTCAAGAAAAGAGCGTACTCCCACCTTAAAGGCCGGCAACGCATTTGCGATGCCTCTGGTGTTGCGGGTGTCCATGGGCGACGTTGATTGCTTTCCATCAGGCGATTCGTATATTCGATTACCACCTACAAAAAGGGTAAGCGGCACGGTAAAAAGGGTAACACTAAGACCGGCAATAC
The DNA here is from genome assembly GCA_025490895.1 of Thaumatotibia leucotreta. Lineage (NCBI taxonomy): Eukaryota > Metazoa > Arthropoda > Insecta > Lepidoptera > Tortricidae > Thaumatotibia > Thaumatotibia leucotreta. The sequence goes on along the minus strand of JALPQI010031911.1, from coordinate 27,082 downwards.
ACAGCTGCTTCAAGCAGTCCTTTCAAATTTCTGCAGGCGGAATGCAGTTCACATAAGGTACACCCGGGTAAGACCGGACTATTTTTCGGTGAGTTGAAAGGATGTCACAAAAAAACATATATTTATTCTCACTAACTTATACCTACAGATGATGTGTAATGTACGCGATAAAAAATAAATCAAACTTTGAATACAAATTTACTTGATGCCGCTCAGCCGAATAGCTTAGGAGTAATCGAAACTCAAACATGCACAATTTTTTCCAGACATCCAACCGAAAAACCTTCTTGGATAAGATCGGACTAGTATCTAATTTCAACTCTAAAGTAAGGAGTAGAATCTCCAAAAATTCTCGAAAAAAAATCACTTTTTTTTAAAACGTTCGTTGCTTACGACTGATGCGGCTGAGCGGTTGCTGCATACTAGCGAGATAGGCGGGGGTGAAATGGCGTCAAGCATAATATAGCCTGTGAAGAAAAACATCTACTTTTTTAGTAGTTATTGCGGTCATCCAATCTTACAGTAGATCCGATCTTAGCCGGGTGTAGCTTACAAATTGACTACTCGAAGTCGTCCATGTATGGTCCATGTAATTCGTCGAAGTCGTCGATTGCTCGCCGGTTGCAGAGATGTGCGGTGTTCATTTCACTTACAATGAGGGTTTTGTGATCATGCCACCGCTATGGGGTGGTGAGATGGCAGCACCGTGCGTACGGTCCAACGAACTGTGAAAATAAATACGCGAGTTTAATTTTCTAAACATATTTTGGTTAAAAGTACTAAAACTTAAGTTTTAACATGAAAACAAAATTATATAGGTAAATACTTTAAAAAAACCATGGCAATAATACCCGTCAATATCCGCTCCTTAGCGCTTCCGGTGCAAAGGTGCCGATAACACTCACGGCATTGCCGCGTTATAGCTATGGCCAACCTCAGCACCAGAAACGATTCGGAGCGGTGGTCTTCTCCCTTTTTGCCTGAGTCGACGCCCTATGTCACGCACTAGAAGTTTCGCGTCCTTCCCCCAGCACCCTGCTGTTTCAACGGCAAAAAGCACAAAGAGGTACCCTGACCCTAAGGGAGCGTACTTTTGCCGCTTCACCGCAGCCTGAGCCTCTGCTACCGCTCCAGCCAAACTATTCGTATTTAGCTTATTTTGAACCTTTATATATCTGTATTTTAATCCAGATTAGCTTAGCAATACTAGCAAGATAACAGATATCGCATACTTTAAGAGTTAGTTTTAATAGACATGAATATTCGTTTTGAAGCATTTTACGATAATTTACCACTTTTCAACTTTATCATCATTCATCACTAAATTAGTGTGTAGTAAGTGGTAAGCCACTTTTTTGTTGACTGTACTTGATTACCTAAGTAATAATCGAATATTTAGTAGGAAAATTTTAACTGAATATTCTATATAAAGGTCAGTTCGCTGAAACAGAATTCACTTTATGAAACTGCAGTCTAGTGCAGCGACGATGAATAATAATTATAATACTTGTGTTATCAGAGTACTGATGCTAGTTACGCTGCTGGTAATGGTGAGTGGTGCAGAGGATACGGAAACAGATGAAGATATAGAAGACGATTACTATTACTATGATGGTGATTATGAAGAAAACGGCGAAAATAGCAATGATGAAGACGTAGCTTCTTGTAGCGATCAAAGACCTCCGAAACTAACAATTAACGCACATATGGAAAACTATCAACATACTTACAAGAAAACATACGGAGAAGACATTATATTATATTGCTTTGCCAATGACGACGCAAATCTAGGAATCAAAGAAAACGACAAACCTGTCCAAATTGAGAAATTGAATACTACAAGCGTTAAACTATTTGTGGAGAAACCAGCTCTAAATTATTATACGTTTAGCTGCATCGATTGGGACACTGGCTGCAAAAACTCTATAACTCTTGAAGTGGTACCGGAAATGTCTGTTAACTCTTCAAGGGTTTATCATGTTGAAGTTGACGGCACGCAAGAATATTTTGTTCCATTTGGAGAAAATTTCGAGGTGTTCTGTACTGCCAATGATGTTAAATCTATCAGCATTGAAGATGAAACCGATGAGCTACAAACTGACGTTTTTAATAGTACTACAATTCGTCATAAAGCACAAGCTGATGATATCGGAAAGAAGATGTTATATTGCCATGGTAAAACCATGGTGGTTAATGACGAATATGTTATGGAAATAATAACTGTCACAGTAGACTATTATCCTGGCAGTGAAAACTTCTGGTGCTTTATCAGTAGCTGGAGTATTCTTGAATGTACGTGGGACTATTTAGGTGATATCGAGACATTTAAGTTGATTTATACATCATATGATGACGCCAAACTTATCTGCGCCGATATACGAGAATCCTGGAGTTCAAGCGATAGTTGCAAATGGGACGTCAACTTGCAAAAGCACAAATCTTTTTATATTTATCCCTATACGATCTCACTTGTTTTGATAGTGTGCAACAGATTCGTTTGCAGTAATCGTACGTATTCTGTAAACGCTATTGAGATTACTCAACTAGATTCGGTTTCACATCTTAAAGTAGCTAGTACAAGTGCTAAATATGTTCTTTTAGAATGGAATAGTCGTGTTCGGGGTCACTCTTTTGACGCTCCTGAGTACTGGGGTCCCGTGGCTTGTGATACCTGTTCATACAAAGTTGAATATCGCATTAAATTATTTAAAGAAGGATGGCGAGAAGCGAATACGTCGTCTGTGCACTGTGATTGGAGAATTTGCAAATTCAAACTGTTCCTCCCATTCCCGAAATCACAATATGAAATTAGAGTACATGTTAGGTTTTTGGAAGCAGAAGACGATCGGTTGTGGTCTGAACCTGTGGCAGTTATTGCAGATACGCTGCTTAGAGATGACTGTGAATGTGAGGAAATCACGGAAACTTTATCCACAGATGCTTCGTGTGAAGTCTGTACGCTCGCAGAAGATACTATACGCGTGAACTTAGCGGTGAAAAAGACAATAAAAAGTTCTTTAAAAGAGAAACGTGCAAAAATCAAAGAGCTTTCTTCGTTGTTGTCAAAGATACAAGAAATTACTGATAAATTGAACAATTTGGATACCCAATGATAATCCATTTTGAGTTACATGCTATGCTATAGAGCGTATACCGTAAAATGGGGTGAGTACTTAGTAATTGTGAGAGCAATTTGGTTATAAATGTTAAAATATAATATGTGACTTTTCTATCAAATCCTTATTGTTGACCTTATTGTCGATGGCGCTTACGTCGTTATCAATAATTCGCAAATACAGTCGCCATCAAAATGTTATAGTCACACCCGTAATTTGTTTATTCGCGATTTTCCGCTAGGGGGAACCCAAAAAACCGATCGCTGCTTATGAGTTATATTTATTGCCTTGTTTACTTATTTACGATTTTAAATAATTGTTTATAACATATTTTAATAAGTTTTCATGGAACCATTCTCAATGCGTACTAACTCTAAAACTCTCGTAGTAAAAGGGGGCAAATTTAAAAGTAGGTGCGTATTGCTGATCACTCCCTTTTTCAGTCCCAAAAGTTGTTTGTAAAGTACATCATCATCATCATCAGCCTTTGATAGTCCACTGCTGGATGTAGGCCTCTCCTATTAACTATGCGTATAGACGCATTAGGAGGTAAATGTCCATAATCGCCACGCTGGGCAAGCGGATTGGCGATCGCAGTAATGTGTCCACTATGATGACGCTGCTGCCCATCATTATTTTTATCAAATGATAGTCAGTGACACTTCAATCCCTTGGTCGACTTTTACGACACCCGCAGGAGGAGTTGGGGTGGTGACAAATGGATTCTTACTGCCGTCACACGGCCACAAAAGTACACAAAATTTAAATTCGTAACACAAAAATCGTGATATAAAATTTTCTTTTCATTAATAGTACATTACTATAGAGGACGGGAAACGAAGGGTTACAGGCCAAGTAGATATATCTGGCCGAAGGAACTGAGGCCAGATAGGGATACGCGGCCTGTAACCCTGTTTCTCGCCGAGATTTGTATAGTGATTTTCTCAAACTTGCCATGAAATAAAACGAACTGATTTCGCCGAACCATACTATTTCATTTGTAAATATACCAATAGTACAGTATCGTAAAACATTAAAAAAAAACATTCGCGCCAAATTTTTTTTTTAAATCTGTTTGAGGTATTCTTTTACCTGGTGGTATAGACATTAGTTCTAAGGTTATTTTTTTTTTCTGTGGCTGAATGTCATGACCTAGTGTCACAATTTAACGTTTCAAAACAAAAGACAGTCTGTTTGCAGTCCTAGGTGTGAAATAACTACATGAAATCCCTTTACATATCATTTAACACATGACACCGGATACATATTATTTCCGGGTTTAATTTAAAGTAAGTAACATCAACATTCCATAGCAAGTTTGAGAAAAGGCCTTTAACATTGTACTTCTTTTATTATTTGACCCATAAAGTATGTATGTAAATTCTTTTTCTCAAACATGCAATGAAATATTGTCTTTACGTTCCTTAAAATAGACTCGGAAGTATCGCTTTTAGGGCGCAGTAACTCACTGGTATGAAATGGAATGCCATAACACTTTTCACTTGGGCATGCAAAGTAATTTTTTTTAATTCGACAACATGGTCATTACTATTTTTTTTCTATTTCTTTGTACGTTTGAGAAAAGCACGCCTCAATACATGCCTCGGCGTGAAAACGGATTCCCGGCCTCGTTACCTATCCGGCCTATACCAACTGGGCCGGACATCCTAATTTTCCCGGCCTCTGATGTAATGTACTATATTGTACACAAAACACAGGTAGAAATACACATAACACAATTTAGATAGGTACAAAGGCGAACTTATCTCTGTAAGGGATTTAAAGTAGTGGGAGTCGAATATGATAAGTAATAAAAACACATAAATATAATTCATAAAATATATTTCACATAAAATTATTATCACGTAAAAATATAATTAATATTTACAATCCATTTTGTAACAATAATAAAATTTAAACTAAGTACATGGCTAGTAACAATACTTACATTAATAATAATACATTATTTGTGATATCACTACGCGCGAAGGAGTAGTGTTTTATTTAATTAATTAATTACGATATCTGTCTCATTTATAAAACTTGATAAATGCCTGCAATAGGTACCATTTTACATAAAATGTACATGCATGTTGATAATTTAATTTCATGAAATAAATTAAAATTTACAAAAGAGGTAAGGGCAAGATAAAAGCCAATTTATACAATAATATATTTTCAAAATTTTTATTTTTATTTCATTCATAACTGTTAAAAAAATATAAAATTAGTAGAATTTGCCAGCAGGGTGTCAAAATATATAAGAATGGGGGCACCTAAATCCAACAAATTTTCCATTTCCTTGTTATATCTATGAGTCATCCTTCAAGGGACCGGAACCGGTATTTTAGAATAACCTCGAAATATCCCAATATTTTAAAATGTTTCATACTCTTTATGGACTACTAAATATTTTATGTAATTTACAACATCTTTTTTTTAAATTACTTCATTAACTTAGAAGTTAAGTATATATCGGGGCACGGAAAGAACCGCTATTTTTTTGTACGGAGAAAATACCGGTTTCTGGTCCCTGTATAGGAAAATTTTTGATTTGGCACCTTTTTGTTCAAAAAATGACTTAAGAATGAAGATTCTATCTATGTTACACTGGGAGTTTCCAGCCTCAAACTCAGTGCATCAGAGAATTCTAACATCTCTCAAACGTTCTGTATTCCGTACTTTCAAGTAAGTAATTAATGTAAACCCAATCAAAATGTACCCAAATGGCATAGACGAAAACGTGACACGACCAAATAAAGTTCAAAATCAGGTCGTTCAGTAAGACATTGTCTTCATTCTGATGGCTTAGTATTTTGTGTGCAAACGGGAAGGTACCTTGTCACAGTGATTAATTAAGAACACATAAGGTCTATTTTAAGAGTCGTAACACCCTTTCCGTTTGCACTGACATATATTATTTGTTAACGTTTTCTAACCTACCAAAAATTACAGTCTGTAATAATCATGGGACATTCTCATTCATATCACAGAGGCACGAAATCAAAAAACCGAAATGATATTTCGTTATTAACCGGTTTCATTTTGTTAACCGGTTTCCCTATGCAAACCGGTTTCATTCCTGTTTCTGTATCAGTGCCAACCAATAGCCCCGCAGATGAGTAGGTAGCCAGAGGCAACCAGCAGGTTGCCCATCATGACAGGGAACCCGATGCGCAGGTACTGAAGGAAGGTGAATCGGTAGCCGTGCTGTTCGGCTACTCCTGCGCATACTACGTTAGCGCTTGCGCCGATCAGCGTGCCGTTACCTGGAAAAAGTTTTGTCAGTGTTTTGGCAGAGGAAGTAGAAAGCTTAGGGCATACACACACGTCATTTTGTTGTTATGTATGCTGTTTTTTGTTAAGATGTGTGGTAGTTATCTTTTCATTAGTATACACGGTGCTCGCGAGCATTCCGAAAGATTAAAACTATGCATTCTAGATATCAAAATAAACAAAAAATATAATGAGACCTAATGTCAAATTCCACAAAAAAATATTTTTTTCTCTTGTTTTTGACTTTTTGAATACTTTATACCATTTACAATACTTTTTTATCATAACCACAATTTATATTTTACAGACAAACGGGTCTTAATCGCGTAAACTTACGTTTAATTATATCCTGACGTTTCGGGCATGACGTTACACCCGTGGTCGCAGGCAGACTGGCGAGAGAATGTATCAACACCTTCGAGCTGCGCGGGTTTTTCGAACTACCCGCACTTGATCTTGATTATTCACTTCTAGGCTAGGGTTGTCACTAGGCCTACACACAACACTCACAACATCCAATGGCTCCAATCCAATCCAATCCATCCAATGGCAATGGCAATGGCTTAAAAACGTCAGGATATAATTAAACGTAAGTTTACGCGATTAAGACCCGTTTGTCTGTAAAATATGAGTGATAATCGTGAAAGTTTAAATCAATATATAACCACAATTTGTTAAAATTATTTATTTAAATGTTTTTTTTTAGGGACAGGTTTTTTCGTCAAGTCTATTCTTATTTTTTGACTGTAGGCAAAAGGTGTGGTAATATTAGAACACATTGTGGTAGCATTGTAACTAAAAAGAAGTTTTATGACGAGTCGAAAAACTTATTTCGAAAAAAGATTAATTATGTCAGGAACCAAGCTGAATCTAGGAAATTCCATGTTACATTAATACTCTAAATATGCTCAGGAATTCAGCATTAAAATCTTTCGGAATGCTCACGAGCACCGTGTGTTTATTGGCCAGCGCGGCTGCCTCGTCGGCAAGTATACAGTTGATGTCAAAGATATCGTTACGGTTTAGCCAAATATATATTTACACGACTTTATTACATTAAGATGTAAATATATTTTTGGCACGTAAACCGTAATGATATCGTTGACGTCGACTGTACATGTACACCTAAGTTATAACAGAAGAACAGCGCTAGCTTTGCCAGCTATATGCAGAGTTGTGACCCTTTTGACTGAATCACCCTCCACCATCATGGTTAAAAACTTATACAAGTGTTACTATGATTCGTCTCACCTCCAAGACAGGCGCCAAAGCTTAATGCCCAAGCTAGCGGGGCCAGAGGTAGCGCCAAGCCAGACGGGTCCGCCAAGCTCGCTATCACTCGGACCATCATGGTCGTCAGCGGGATGTTGTCTACGAATGCTGACGCTAGACCTGACACCTGGAAGATGGAAACAAGTCTGTGAAGAATACATTTTATTTAAAAATTTTCTGCAGTATCTAAAGACGAAATTGGTTAACTAGTTTGTGCTGTCAGTTTAAATATGTTCTGTTATTGGCGTACCTTGGCAGAAGCCTTTGTCACTAGCTCGTAAAGCGCTCGTTTATCCTTTAATACGCGCAGGTAAAAACGCTTTTTACCAACTTGTGAATAAAGTAATTTGACATTGCTCTAATTCCTATAGCCCCCTACTGCCTAGTATAAGTGGATCTGTATGATTAAATTGGTCGTTTCTCATGAGTGACTTTGTAAGCCATTGGCTATATACGTTTCGACATTGAGTTTTAAATGGTTTCTTTAAAATAATTTACATTTGGATGAGATTTGTAATCATAATTATTATTTCCTCGCGATAGTGAGGGGAAAAAAGTTGTATTACACTTGGCGGCAAAGTTTGTTCAACTCTCGTGCCTTGAGACCTTCGCAATGCTCAAGATTCCAGTTTTTGAAACTTTCGCTAGCTCAGGTCTCAATATTGGCACGACAGTCAAACAACAACTTTACCCCCTTGTATAATAAATAACTATTCTTGTAGTTTCTATTTTCTGTCTGTGTATTTTATCACATTTTGTAAAAGTGGAATTGAATATTGCTAAATCCAAGTCATATTATCTCATAAATTCCAGTAGTAAAATATGACCTACCACAAACTTCCAAAAACCTAAATTTCTATTCTGAGCTCTGTTACACTAAGCCTTTTCGAATAACTAAGGAACCCTACAATGAGCATGCTCTTGGCCAGTTTTTACAATACAAATCGCCCGATCTCTGACCAGGATGCTTAGACAAGTTGCCAATCGCTAACACTTAATCGTCAATCGTAAAGGAAAATCAGCTGTCTGTCTTTGTCGCACTATTATGAAAGAGTGACAGAGAGGGAAAACTACGATAGGCTACTAAGCGTTAGCGATTGGCAACTTGGCTAAGCATCCTGGTACGTTTTGTACTTACCCAGAGTATGAGCATGATGGCGACTGTGAGCCTGGACTCTGCTCCGACTTGCAAAATGAGGGATTCCGTCAGCTTCCCGATCCAGTCGATTAGTCCCAGCTTTGACAGGGCCTGGAACCGATCATCAGGTTAGCAGGAAGAACTTCGCGTGTTTGGTTTGGCTTTAATGATTTGTCATATTGACGACGGTTTACGGTCAGCGGGCAGGTAAATAGTAGTTAGACTGTGTCACAAGGGATCAAGACGGTATATTTCCGGCGTGGGCGTATATTGAATTCTGAATGGAGCGACGGATTCCACAATTGAATCCCAACAGTAGGGAGGGATTCTAAAGTGGTATCCTGAGATTCAAGCGTTAACGCCCAAGACGAAATAATTTTGATACCGTGTGACACATACTGCTTTTCACACCACCTACGAGAAAAATAAAAGATATATCACATATTTATTATTTATGCAAATAATCGATTCTGAAGAATGTATTATCAATTATGAACGTACTGTATAATTTCAAATTTCATTGTAATTTTTTAGACTGGCAGTAGAAAGTCCTTGAACAGAAAAGTGCCACTTTGAACCCTCCTAGCAGGGAAGAAAAGTCCCGTATTCGAATAGGTGGTGTGAAAATAATAATGTTCAGCTTGCTGCAGACAGCAAAATGCAGCCAGCGTGGCAAACGCCTAAAGGGAATAGATGAATTTAGCAAGAGCGAAGAATAAAATCAATTTGTATTAATGTAAACAAAAGCAGGGACCGGAACCGTTATTTTCTCCATACAAAAAGAAGGTATCTTTTTCGTTCCTCGGTACATAAATTGTAAGTTAAAGGAGTAATTAAAAAATGTGATAATGTAAATTACATAAAATATTGAGCAGTACATAAAGAGTATAACACATTTAAAATATTGGGCTAATTCGAGGTTTTGGTAAAATACCGGTTCCGGTCCCTGAACAAAAGTAACACTATTACGGTGGATCTTTCGATATGGCCAACAGCAATAGACACATAAAGAAAGCTCTAGAATGTTCTAGTACCTCAACACAAATAGTACAGCGAAGAATAGAAGCGTAGACCACTAAAATCTCGCCAGGATCAGCTCCAGGTCTCTGGCCTCCACAGAAACAGCAGAAGCCTAAATAAGTTTTTGGAATATTCTAGTACCTCCATCAACACAAAGAGTGCAGCGAAGAACAGTAGCGTAGACCACTCCACTCTCATCAGGATCAGCTCCAAGTCTCTGGCCTCCACAGAAACAGCAGAAGCCTAAAGAAGTTTCTGGAATATTCTAGTACCTCCATCGACACAAAGAGTGCAGCGAAGAATAAAAACGTGGACCACTCCACCCTTGCCAGGATCTGATCCAGGTCTATATCTCCTAGCAGCAGCGGAAGCCTAAATAAGTATCTGGAATATTCTAGTACCTCCATCGACACAAAGAGTGCAGCGAAGAATAAAAACGTGGACCACTCCACCCTTGCCAGGATCAGCTCCAAGTCTCTGGCCTCCACAGACAGCAGAAGCCTAAAGAAGTTTCTGGAATATTCTAGTACCTCCATCGACACAAAGAGTGCAGCGAAGAACAGTAGCGTAGACCACTCCACTCTCATCAGGATCAGCTCCAAGTCTCTGGCCTCCACAGAAACAGCAGAAGCCTAAAGAAGTTTCTGGAATATTCTAGTACCTCCATCAACACAAAGAGTGCAGCGAAGAATAGAAGCGTGGACCACTACAACCTCGCCAGAATCAGCTCCAGGTCTCTGGCCTCCACAGAAACAGCAAAAGCCTAAAGAAGTTTCTGGAATGTTCTAGTACCTCCATCAACACAAAGAGTGCAGCGAAGAATAGAAGCGTGGACCACTACAATCTCGCCAGGATCAGCTCCAGATCTATCCCCCAGCAGAGGCAGAAGCCTAAAGAAGTATCTGGAATATTCTAGTACCTCCATCAACACAAAGAGTGCAGCGAAGAACAGTAACGTAGACCACTCCACCCTGGCCAGGATCGGCTCCAGATCTTGGATGTCAGCCAATAGGAGCAGCAAAAGAGCACCCAGCAGCGCTGTCCAGCCCAGGGATAGTCGTTCTAGAACAGTCCATTATTCTTTCTAATATGATTTTTAGGTGATGTGATATCGGAGTTTTTTCTCATGAGTTTCATTGAGATTCTATTTAGCATATTTTCTCTTCAGTATGTTCGATTCATTGGAATATAGGATATTTTGCTATTGGTACTATTTTTTTTGTGGACTGATTTGCGTCTGTCTACGTACGGTCGAGGAATTTAATTTCCTACCCATTTTGTACCTTTTCATAGGAGCAATAATATGACAGTGTTAGCAGCTTTCATACTCGTATTGATTGTCACTGTAACAAGGTACGAAATGGGTAGGAAATTAAATTACTCGACTGTACTGTTGACGCTCCCACACATTGCCATTCAGTGTTCTGCTTAATTATACACAATAATACTTACGTAGAATGGGGAAAGCGTGTAGAAAGAATACGATCACGACGAAAGACACGCAGATACAGGATTTGATGAGTAGAGGCTTGTCTCTAATGCGGTACTGCGAAACAGAAGCGTGGGTTTAGAAATGCAATGCAAGCGTGGGTTTAGAAAGGCGAGCGGATTAACTTTATTCGAGATATTTCACCACGCAACGAAAACCTTAGAAGCTTAGGCACACTCACCGGGAGCTACTAAGCTATGGGCTATCGGCTATTAACACGAACAAAAGATACGCACGGCGTTACTCGCCCGGCGGTGATAGCTTGGCGAGTATCGCCGTGACTCTTTTATTTACACGGTAGTGCGTATCTTTTGTTCGTGTTTATAGCCGATAGTTCATAGCTTAGTAGCTCGCGGTGAGACCAGTGCCTTAGTCTCATATGTCATATGTCATGCGATGAGCTATCACCAATTTTCTTGCAAAAAACTAACAAAAGACAATAGATCTCGTGTCAATAAGAGTGAAAATGCATTTAACCTCGTGAGGCCCTATGTCATATATACATATATTACATAACATTTTGACTTTATAGATATAGTGTCAAAGTTACAATTCGCTTGAAGTAAGTGACGTCACCAGGCCTCAGGAGGTTAAAGTTGATCGATAGTTGTTCGTACACTATCAGCGATTTTCTAAGAAATTTCACTGGTTGCTGGTTGGTTGGTTGGTTGCGGTTGAAATTTTGCTCGCTCAGTGAGCAATTTTTACTATGGGACTAACTCCAAAATGTACTGTTTCATACATCCTTTTCATTTATTTTAATTTCTTGTTGGAAAAATGAAAGCTACGGTATCCGATCGTTCCACCTATATGCTTTTTTGCCAATGATGGCCAAATGTACAAAAAGCTTACCTTCTGTTTCATCTGAGCCAGGGTCGAACAGAACTTGGGGTCCATTTTGCTGGCTCCGCCGCCAGCCTCTCTCTTCAGTAAGGCCGCATTTAATCTCTCCACCTGTTTAAAAAAAATGCTGTTATGACGTATCCAAATAGTTGTAATATTGTCAGCCTCCGTAGCTTAATTGGGGACATGCTCCGATACTAGAAGTTCTGGGCTGAAATCCCTGAGAAGGGTTTAATTTGCGTTATTAAAGTTAAGTATTGTGTTCCTTGGACATGATTGTTTTCTATGTAAGAACACTTCTTAAGTCTTTGGATTTTATTCTATGCGGTTTCTTTTACTTTTCGAGTAGAAACATTGTGATTAAGCCGGGTTTTACACCAACATGGCTTATTTTTCCTCTGTACGTACGGAATTATTTTTATTCACCTGCCAAATTTTAGCCCAAACCTAATAAAGACTCCTATCCTTTTCTACACGTATGTTTAGAGTTGCAATCTAGATCTGATCTGTAGGTACACTTAGTTCTGTTAGTCTAAAATTGCCTATAAACTTGTTTTATGAGCCTAATGAAATTAAATAAATAAAAATTACAGTAATCTAATATCACAAATACCTTCTTCTCCAGCGCTTTCCGTACGATATCCTCATCTCTGGAGTAAAGAGACAAGGACCCGGCCGCTCGCTTCCACACTGCTATTTCTTGACGCAGTTCTGAAAAAGTTAATGAAAGAAATCGTATTAGTAATCAAATTTTTTATTTTTTTATTTTGGCACAACAATGTGGCTCCACTCCACCTGTTCGTAAGTGAAAAGTAGAGCCCAAATCGCGGCGGCAACGAACAGGAGACAATCAGTAACCTGTTAGTTGCCGCCGCCTTGCTGGCCCGCTAGATGCTTCTTCACGCTTCGTTTAAAGGGTCCCAACTTATAGGTAGTATGCGGAAACACATGTGCCGGTAAAAAACTCCACTTTTTTTTATTTTCGTGTTTGTGCACTTCTCAACTAATTGCACGTTTTCCACCAAATAGGCAATAGGCAAATTTGTATGGGCACTGTCCCCACCCACCAACAGAAATGAAACATGTCTCATTTAATAGATCTTGGCAAACTGATGATTTTTTAGTATGACGAGAATCGCCCTATGTATGGGTTTCTTGGAAAACCGTGTTTTGTTTGAAGGGTGAGACATGGCAGTGCAATAAGTCATAAGTTATTTATTTGCGAAAGATAGGGTGTACATCGATGTTACAGTTTACAATTAAATGAGCCATGCTACCCTGTCACAAAGTGACATGCAAATTTCAAAATCGGTAATGTCTAATAACATGCACTAGGATAACTAAAGCTAATCCACACTTACATAGCAAAATTAAGAAATAACAATAATCGGTAAAATTCGAGTTCATTAATTAATTATATATCACAGATTCACAAATTCATAATATTAAAAATTCTTAATAATCTAAATATTCCTGTATCGAATAGAATGTCTGTCCATTGAGCCATTCAAACAAACGTCTCTTAAACAATGGCTCGCCGGAAGATCAGCGTTGGCTTTCGGGTCGACATTATGCTGAGGCGAGTCCATTTCGTGGTATAATATTAAGTGCTGAATCTGTCTGTTTTGTCTTGTCCTGTTATGCTTGTTATATTTGCCACGAATAAATTATTTGTATTTGTAAATATTTAATTTTAGAGTGAGGCCTTTGATAGCATCTGGGAGTTTATTAAACAAAAGTACACTCATATGATAGCAGCTTTTCCTATATAAACTTGTATGTGCTCTAGGACCTATGAGTTTCTCAGGGTATCTCGTGTTAAAGTTACATATTTCATAGTTTTTAGTGTATAGATCTTGATTACACTTTACAAATACACACATTTCGTATATGTATAAACAAGGCACAGTAAGCAGATTTAGTTGTTTAAATAGGTAATGGTCTGCATGAAGTGAATACCGAAACACCACAAACAATTACTGGGTATTGTGGCATACGATATTACATCACATGTTAGTAACACGTACGTGATAACCAAGAGTTGTTATATCCGTCTTAGGCTGCGGTGACTGTTTACCATCACACAGCCCCACATGCTATATTTATCAACCAACTAGTATAATAAAAAAAAACTTTCAATGAAATGAGCAAAAAATATTTAAAACAAAAATAAGTAAAAAAAGTTTTAATTTAAACGGTTTTTATTGCACCAAAAACTAGAAAATAAAAATTAGTTGTAACTAACCGTAGATGCTATGATTAATTGCAAAATTAAAGCTACAATTTCATATTTTGAACTTATATGTTTCTTTATAATAACGCCCCACGTTTTTATTTTAGTTTGGTAAAAGTTTCCGATTAAGTAACGCTTAATCCACTGACATAGAGGCTAAACGTGGCTTTCAGCATTCGACTTGGGAAGACTACAGTGATAATAGTTTCACATGACTAATCTACAGAAAGTAGCATCTACGGTTAGTTACAACTAATTTTTATTTTCTAGTTTTTGGTGCAATAAAAACCGTTTAAATTAAAACTTTTTTTACTTATTTTATTTTCAAGTTTTTAGTGCAATTTATTGTAAAGTTAATTTCCGATACTATATCTACTTATTCTAGATCAAAGATGTTGTTTGTAATATGCAATACAATTATACATGCTAGCGTTTAACTCTCGCGCTTGAATCACGACACATATGTAAACGTAATGGACATTATTTTATGTGTAACGAGAGGGGAATCCCTGCTGAATAGATATTTTTAGAAATCCGACACTAAGAAAATGTCAGCTTGAATGCCCGAAGTGTCTCAAATGGACGTGTTATTCATATTACCTTAGATAACAGAGATCTGACAATAAGGAATATATCAATCAATTTGGTTTATTGAGAAAATCAAGGTTAAATTTTTATATTGAACACATTATGAAAGTCGAATTTCGAGACTGTAAAATATATATATATATATATATATATACATATATATATATATATATATATATATATATATATATATATATATATATATATATATATATATATATGTATATATAGTCCTCCTCATCGTTTTCGATGACGGCGACCCCAAATAAACTCTATGGACGTTGTCTACTGTGAGCCCTGATATGGCTGGCTAGGCCGAACTTTGTTTTAAATACTCGTCTGCAATCAGAGCAATAGAGCTGACCAGCTGCATTATATGTGTACGCGCAGGAGGGCTTAGGTCGACTAAATATAAACTCATACTGTCAGTCGACCAACCGGAGGACCGCAGGTCTGACGGAAAGTCCGACGCGAACCGAGGGCCCAAAGGGTCAATCCATGCAGTCTATCAACCGGAGAGCCATAGGCTCGACGGCACTATGGCACGCACTACGTGAACCGGAGGGACTCACACTCTTTGTCTATCAACCGGACGGCCGCAAGCCCGACGGTACGGCCTACGCGAACCCGAGGGATATACTCATATGTACTCTCAGTCTTATCAACCTGATGACTGCAGGTCCAACGGCACGTCCTACGCGAGTCATTCACGCTGTGAGTCTATCAGCTGGAGGGCCGCAGGCATGACGGCTCGCCCTGCGCGATCCACTCACGCTGTCACTCTATCAGCTGGAGGGCCGCAGGCCCGACGGCTCGCACTACGTGAACCACTCACACTGTCACTCTATCATCACTCTATCAGCTCTTCGAATCGCTAAACTGAAGTGGCAGTGGGCGGGGTTCGTTGCGTGTGGAACCGATGGCCGTTGGGGTGGTAAGGTTCTCGAGTGGCGGTCACGTACCGGAAGGCGCAGCGTGGGTAGGCCCCCCACAAGGTGGACTCATGACCTGGTGAAGGTCGCTGGATGCAGGTGGCGCAGGGCCGGTCCTTGTGGCAATCTTTGGGGGAGGCCTATATTCACCAGTGAACGTCTTTCGGCTGATATGATGATGATGATGATAATTAAATCCGTATGTTTCTACCAAATATCTAAAGCAGTACTTCAAAATCTGCATAACGCTAAACCTAGCGGTTGTGGCAGGCAGTAGCACTGGAGTATAAGATTTGAGGAGTTGGACGTTAGTATTAAATTCGCATGTTTCTACTTAAGTAATGTCTAAAGAACTTCTTTGAAATCAAGGTATCGATAAAAGATAAACCTTGCGGTTATTGTAGGCAGTACTGCAGCATCAGGAGTGAGGAGTTGGAAGTCAAGATCAGGCTGTTAGTATTTGATTATGCCAAACATGCTATACATTCATTTTCACGTGTCTAACACACTCGGTTAAGGCAAGCAGTACGTCTGCAGCATCAGGCGTTGAGGATACAAGGATACAAATATTATAATATTACGTTGTCATGGGAACTTGATAAGAGTTCCAAATTTCATTGATTTTGGTGCAGTAGAAGTGGTCGAAAAATCGATCACAAGATTTGAAGCATCGACGACAGTTGATACGCGGTGAAGTTAATAAAAACCGTTTAAAAACAATCGCAATCCTTGTCATAGTAACATATAACAGGTTGCTAAGATCTATTAAATGAGACATTAGTACGGTCAAATCGTACATAATTTTACCCTAAACTCGCAAATCAAGTAGTATCGCTGCATTTTTGGTATGTTGTTTAGACACCATAGGACAGTATAAAACCATATTTTGCAAGCAAAAAAAAGTTGTGCTAGCTGGGTAGTACGTGAAAAACTGCGAAATTTACGGCCATTTTTTAGTTTCTGATTTTTATTTAAAAAACCTTACGGTTTTTTATTACATATGTTATTAAACGTTTAAAGACTAATAAATTTCCAACAAGTTGAGCTAACATGCATTACCGTAGGTCTTATAGTTTCAGAGATTCGAGACTTTAAAAAGTACCCCTTTTTGTAAACTAGATAAAAATTTGTGTTTTGCTAACGTTTTCGACTTAATATCGCTTCATCTAATTATGCTACGAAAAACATGCAATAATGACCTTATAGCGCACTTAATATTCTTTAATTTAAGGGTAAAATTAGGTCAGTGAACTTTGTAGTTGAAAGTATAAACCCGAAATTCCAAAGGCAGGAGGCCCGCTATCTAAGTTTTTCATACAAATCGCAAGTCGAGTTGCAAAGCTGCAATTTTGGTATATTATAAAGGCCTTATAGATATATACGAAAATGCATATTAAAAGAAAAACAAAAAAATAATTTGGGCATAGGACGTAAAAAACGGAAAAAAAATCGCACTTTTTTAGTTTTTGACGTTTAACTAAAAATCTATTATCTTTTTGATACTGATTGCTATAAAACTAAGAAAGAAAATTAAATTTGAAAGGATTTGAGCTACGTTGCATCACCGTAAGTTATATATTTTTTGAGATACGACATTTCATAAAAGGCCCTTTTATCAAAACATAAACAAATTTGAGGTTACGTTAAAGCTATTCACTAAATATTGGCAAAACGTTCGCGCTAAGAAACAAAAATGTAATTGTAGATAATAACTACATTAAATTTGGAACAAATTGAGCCGATAACAATTACTGTAAATCTTATAGTTGGGGGTATACGAGGCTTCAAAACATGCATTTATTTTCTTAACTTAATGAAGGGCACATTTTGAAATGTCGTGTCTCTAAATCTATATAATTTAGGGTAATGCAAGGTAGCTCAAATCCTTTCAAATTTAATATTCTTTCATAGTTTTATAGCAATTAGCATCAAAAAGTTATAGTTTTTTAGTTTAACGTCAAAAACTAAAAAAAGTCCGATTTTTTTTCAGTTTTTTACGTCCTATACCTAGGTAAATCATTTTTTTTTCTTGTAATATGCATTTTCGTACATCCCTATAGAGCCTATATAATAAACAAAAATTGCAGCTTTGCAACACGACTTGCCATTTGTATGAAAAACTTAGATAGCGAACCTCCTGCTTTTTGAATTACGCGTTTTTAGTTTCAATTACAAAGTTTACTGACCTGATTTTACCCTTAAATGAAAGAATATTAATTGCGCTATAAGATAATTATTTCATGTTTTTCGTAGCATAATTAGGTAAGGCGATATTAAACCAAAAACGTTAGCAAAACTCAACATTTTATCTAGTTTACAAAACAGGGTACTATTTGAAGTCTCGAATCTCTGAAACTATAAGACCTACGGTAATGCATGTTATCTCATCTTGTTACAAATTCATTCATCTTTAAACGTTACCTGATACATATTGTCAAAAAACGTAAGGCTTTTTTTATAAAAATCAGAAACTAAAAATAGACAGTAAATTTCACAGTTTTTCACGTATAACGCAGCTAGCACAACTTTTTTTTGCTTGCAAAATGTGGTTTTATACTGCCCTATGGTGTCCAAATAACATACCAAAAATGCAGCTTTACTACATGTTTTGCGAGTTTAATATACGATTTGACCGTACTACATGTAATTGTTTCGTTTCTGTTGGTGGGTGGGAACATTTCTGCCCATGGTCCTTTGCTAAAATATTTGTATGAAACGTTCTTTTTTGTTAGGTACCAAAAATTTATAGATATCTAGTAACAAAAAAGCTACGAACAAATAAAACATGGAAGCCGCACGCCGTACTAAATTGCCTTTCAAAAACAGTCCTGAATTTTAGTTGACAAGTGTCACCCCCTCTTCGATGCGTCACGGCAATGAATTTCAATATCAACCTATAAAAACTTAAACTGCCGTATAATAATAGTTGTGATTAGTCCATCAAAGTTTTGATTGGCTAAGTATATTCTACAAACATTTGTCACAGATTTGTCGCCGAAATATGCGCGGTGTTAAGAAAAGCGCTATGTCCTGCCCATCTTTGCACAGTTGAACAATTGCTTTTGGGGGCATTTTTGAGCTGGCGTTAGACGTCCATGTTATTTATGGTCGCAGCAAAAAAGGAAGGTTTCATTCATTTTGGGAAATGTAGCGGATTTTGCTCAGCATTATTGGCTCTACCAGCCTATCGAAGACGTGATCCAAATGTACAAGCTTTTTGAGAAATGCCCTCATTCAAATTAAAAACCTCGCTACTAATTTGAATGAGGCGACAAGATACAGATATGGAAGAATTAGGTTTTCAGGATTATTTATTAAAACATTTATCTGGCCTGCTACCGCGAACACCGAAGTTTGCAAATTTCGGGGATTTTTCTCCGTCACTCTAATGACGTCTTCGTTGGAGTGACCGAGACAAATCCCCGAAAATTACGAACTTCGGTGTTATAAATAAATATAAATAAAATATCTTGGGACATCACGGTAAGCTCAATTAAGGCCTGTGATGCGGGTACCAAGCTACGATATATATAATAGATAGATACATTATAGATACTTAAATACATAGACAACCATGACCAAGGAACAAATATTTGTGATAAATAAATTCACAAATATTGCCCTCGCCGGGATTCGAACCCGGAACCTCCAGCTTCGTAGGCAGGGTCACTACCAAGCAGACTACAGAGGCTGATATGAAGAAGAAGTATTACCTTGTATATCCCTAGGCACATCATGTCTCAGTTTGTTGAGGTCTCGGAACATGTAACGGAGCTGAAGATAAGTCTGAACGCAGACCAGGAGGATGCCCAGTCCCATATGCAGTGTGAAGGTTGTGAAGTTTATATTCTGCAAAAATCATAATTTTCATAATCAGGCCTATTATCAAACCGGAATCAGAAAGGGATTCAAAAGTACTGTTGACACAATATTTACCAAGAAAAGAGTTTTAGAATTATAACTAACGTGAGACTCAAACATTATAAATAATAATCAAACGGATTCATTCATTCAATCAGTGAGCATCAGCTTTCAAAATCTCACCCAGGCGAGAGTTATGAGGTAACAACTACGAACAAATAAAACATGGAAGCCGCTCGCCGTACTAAATTGCCTTTCAAAAACAGTCCTGAATTTTAGTTGACAAGTGTCACCCCCTCTTCGATGCATTACGGCAATGAATTTCAATATCAACCTATAAAAACTTAAACCGCCGTTTTATAATAGTTGTGATTGGTCCATCAAAGTTTTGATTGGCTATATTCTACAAACATTTGTCACCGATGTTGCGCCGAAATATGCGCGGTGTTAAGCGCTATGTCCTGCCCAGTCCTGCCCATCTTTGCACAATTGAACATTTGCTTTTGGGGGCATTCTGGAGCTGGCGTTAGACGTCCATGTTATTTATGGTCGCAGGGTAACAAAAATAAAAAAACATCAATCGAATTGAAAACCTCCTTTTATTATTAACTCTGTTGAAAATAATAAAAAATGTAAAATTGTAAGTACCTCTCTTAGAACAGCGGGATGGCTGGCTATGATGACATTGGGGGGATCTCCCACGGGGGTGGCAGCACCACCCACGTTGCTGAAGATCACCATCGACATCAGCACTGGCACGGGATTTAGCTGCATCACTTCGCAGAGCCTGTAACATTATGAAGGTGGAAGGCAGGGTATGGACATACGTCATGTTATATTTTGGAGGAACGCTAAGCCAGAATCAAACCGTCGAGCATTTAATGTGCTCATTCACCCCATTTCTTATTGCTGGACCTGCAGGTTAACGTCCCGGCTGCGTTTCCCAATTACTTATTTTGTAGTGTAGCCCCAACCTAATTGAATCTTGATCCCATTCCTAATCCTCCTAATTATGTCGTATTCCTCACTGCTGAGGGTGGTGACCTCCACGAATTAATCTTTGGACGATCGCTTTCCATTTGTTACGGTCTTCAGCAATGTGTAACGCATCATGGACTTTTGTTTTGGTGATGTCGCGGATTTGGTCTGTCCAGCGCATAGGGCTTCTTCCTCTCGGTCTCTTTCCTTGAACTATTCCATTCCTAATAAGGAACCTATAAAGCTAACCTAAATTAAAGCCATAAACCTTGGGTTAGATTACTGTAATTCCAGCTACTTCATGGGAACACCCACGAACATTACCTTGACCCGCAGCTTTACATGGTTATCCCTTTTTTACTTAATATATATGATTTTATTATAAAAAGCCTTGTTTCACAAATAAATATATTCACTTTTACCACAGACTTCGTTGTATCATTTACTACGTCAAAACACACCTCACTTGCTAGCCTCCTTGTTTTCTTACATAACCGTAGGACATCCCTGAGGTCGATGTCCCTGAGTTTTTTCTCCTCCAACCTATCCCTGCCAAGCACATTATGTCTTGCCGCTGCTTACATAATTCATTCAGCCAGAACATGCTGACTAGTTTTATCTCTCCCGTAATGTGGACAAGCTTCTTCATTGCTTATTCCCATCACCTTAAGATGCCTGTCGAGGGTGTTGTGTCCCATAATGATTCCGGTTAACAAAATTGTAGTTTTTTCCGACTTCGTATGTTATCTGGTTCTCCTTTGATCTACTGATAGTCTGATATTGTGGCTACGCACTCAGCTTTTTGCTAATGACACTGACTTATATAATAATTGTTACAATTTTATATTACCTGATAGTGACCGGTGTCATAAGAAGTACTGTGGTGACGTTGTCCAGGAACGTAGAGAATACTGCAGTGAAGAGACACAGGCAGTTTATCAGCGGCCAGGTACGACCGCCTGTAACCTGAAACAAAGGTCAAATAAAACTATGGAAACAGATTATAAAATGAAGAGGGTACTAGGGACGGTGACGATGAGCAAACTTTCCATACCTATCGAGTCCACCAAAAAATCGCGAACAAAATCTACTAAAACTATGAATTTGTTGATCTATCAGATTAAGGATATTTTTTTCGTGATTTCTTGGTGGTCCCCATAGTGAAAGTTGCTCAGCGTGACCGTCTTGCGTATAGTTAATAGGAGAGGCCTACGTCCAGCAGTGGACGGAGATAGGCTGATGATGATGATATTAGCCCGGCTCTGGGAAGGACGAACGAGCTCCCGTTAGGACCAACACTCCACTGGGTCCTGTAGGTAAATGGTTCTTCTTCGCGTAAAGGGATCAAAATGATTAAACTAATTTATTTTCTGCCAGTGTCTTCCCACTTCTACTCCTCAGGGAGTAGCTTTTGCCAGATCTTCCGAAGTGCGCATAATTGGCCACAGAGAGCACTGCGACATGTGTTTTGTTGTTTATAAATCGCCACACTCACAGAGGATGTCATTTTGTTCCGGGCCGATTCTCCACTTCAGGAGGTTGTCTTTCGATCGGCCTACTCTCGACCTTAATCTATCCTGCTTTCCTGGTAGTCCATTTCAAGTTTGCTCCAGGTAAATGGTTAAACCACGATACCAGCCGTGTGGTGACGGCAGTAAGAATACATTTGTCACCACCCCAGCTCCTCCTGCGGGTGTCGTAAGAGTCGACTAAGGGATTGAAGTGTCACTGACCATTATTTGAGTTGATTAATGATGGGCAGCACCGTCAGCATAGTGGACATATTACTGCGATCGCCAATCCACTTGCCCAGCGCAGCGTGGCAATTATGGGCATTTACCTCCTAACACATATATACGCATAGTTAATAGGAGAGGCCTACGCCCAGCAGTGGACTCACTCACAGGCTGATGAATTGATGATTATGTTATTGGTCCGGCTTTAGAAAGAACGGTAAAGCTCCCGTCAGGACCATCCTATTGGGTCCCGGTATATGGTTAAAAGCTTACCTCAAAAGCCTTCAAAGCGAGATAATCCAGCAATCCAGTCTCAGCCAAGATGGCGACCAACAGCATCATGCTCAACAGCAGCAATAGCGTCTCCACATCCAGCCAGGAGACCAGCTCTGGAAGGGACGGACGAGCTCCCGTCAGGGCCAGCACTCCCACTGAGAGTGATGACGAGAGAAGGGCGGCGATTGTACGATTTACGATCTGAAAACGGTGACATTTTACATTCGATGACAGCAAGCCTAGCTAAAATACCATTCGGTAATCGTATAATTTGTATACGATAAGCGATAAGTAATAATATTGGATTGTGTCACAAGGGATCAAAATGGTATATTTCCGGCGTGGGCGTATACTCCCTACGGTCGGGATTCAATTGTGGAATCCGTCGCTCCATTCAGGATTCAAGCGTTAACGCCCAATACTAAATAATTTTGATACCGTGTGACACATACTGCTTTTCACACCACCTATGAGAAAAATAAAAGATATTATCTCATATAATCGATTCTGAAGAAATTTTTATCAATTATGAACGTATTGTTTATTTTTATATTTGATTGTAATTTTTTAGGCTGGCAATAGAAAGTCCTTGAACAGAAAAGTGCCACTTTGATCCTAGCAGCCTCCTAGCAGCTAGCAGGGAAGAAAAGACCCGTATTCAAATAGGTGGTGTGAAAATGTATGAGAAAGACAGATTCGAACGAAAATTCACTTGACCATTTACATACATTATTATGGTCACGTGACTTATCGCTTATCGTATACGATTGCGGAGTGAGATCTTGGCTAGGCCTGCATGTTTAATTAACTAAAAACGCATAATACGCAGTGCATATTTTTTACAGGAATGTCCGAAACCACATCGTTGTCATAAGGAGCTTAAATATCCTTTGCATCGATGATTGAGACAGAAAAATAAATACGGACTTTCTCTGGACGTTCCCGTAAAAATATGAAGGAAAAAAAGACCATAGTTATACAGAATCCGACCAACTTCTCTCTCTCAACGTATCTCACCTTTTTTATAATTTGAAATGGGCTTTTTTCATGGTCACAGACTAGCCAAGGGCAGAGACGTGGCCTACGATGGAGTGAGTTTACCCAGAAGGTGCCTATTCACCCTTGAAGGTTGACGGGTTATGTGATCTCGGAAATATAGACGCCGGCAGGGAATTCCACTCCTTGGCAGTAAGTATAAGGAAAGAAGACGCAAAGCGCTTCATACGAATAAATGGAATATCTATCAAGTAAGGATGGAACCCGGCCTTGCGTCTACAATTTCGATGGTAAAATGGGGATGGCGGAATAAGCTCATGAAGCTCTTGAGCACATAGTGGCCAAAAAGGTATCAAAAACCCTCATTCAACCACCGTGTTAAACTTACTTCGAATATAACGAGAATGTACAAGATGCAGAGCAGGATGGTAGCGTAGATGAGCCCGTCTCGTTCATCCAGAGGACTCATTAGGTAGCTGACGGTCAGTGGAACTGTTCTATTGCTGGAGGACCGCATGCGCAGTGATAAATCTGTGCCTGGAAAATAAATGAACATCACGTCATCAGTCTATCACAGCCACTGCAGCCTAGTTGGCAGTGACTCTGCCTAAGCAGCTGAAGGTTCCGGGTTTAGAAATCTTTTCTACACTTTGTACAATTATTTTAACTGTTAAAAACCTCTTAACCTCTTAACTTTGACTTGTCTTGCCCGTTACAGTAAGTCATACTAATAACAGTTATAATTTATTTAAAGCAGAGTAAAACCACTTACCGTTACCGTCACCAAAGCCCACGCTGTCAGAATGGTTGTAGTTGAGCAAAGCCAGGGTTTTGGAGTCCGTAGCGCTGGCAGCGAAGTCCAAGACATCATCGGACCTCAGCCGTATTGACCAGGCTAGGGAAGTCTGGAATGTAAAATTTTGATTATAAATCATCATCATCATCATCACATCAGCCGAAAGACGTCCACTGCTGAACATAGGCCTCCCCCAAAGATTGCCACAATGACCGGTCCTGCGCCACCCGCATCCAGTGGACTCCTGCGACCTTCACCAGGTCATCGGTCCACCTTGTGGGGGGCCTACCCACGCTACGTCTTCCGGTACGTGGCCGCCACTCAAGAACCTTCCCGCCCCAACGGCCATCGGTTCTACGCGCAATGTGCCCCGCCCACTGCCACTTCAGTTTAGCGATTCGGAGAGCTATTTCGGTTACTTTGGTTCTGCTGCGGATGGTCTCATTTTTAATCCGATCACGCAGAGAGACTCCAAGCATAGCCCTCTCCATTGCCCTTTGGGTGACTTTGAGCCTTCTTATGAGGCCCATTGTAAGCGGCCACGTTTCAGTACCGTATGTCATCACTGGCAACACACACTGATTAAAGACTTTCGTCTTCAAACACTGCGGAATATTGGACGAAAATATGTGTCGTAGCTTCCCGAACGCTGCCCAACCGAGTCGGATTCGACGATTGACCTCTTTCTCGAAGTTGGACCTACCTAACTGGATAGTTTGTCCTAGGTATATATATTCGTCTACAACTTCGAGTGTAAAGTCTCCGATTATTACGGGAGTTGGTGCTACATGGGAATTTGACATGATTTTCGTCTTATCCATGTTCATCCTAAGACCAACTCGCTCGGAGGCTTTACTGAGGTCAACGAGCATAGTACTCAAGTCCTCCAAGGTCTCAGCCAAGACTACTATATCGTCAGCGAATCGAAGGTGAGTGAGGTACTCGCCGTTTATGTTGATGCCCAGCCTTCTCCAGTCCAGAGTCTTAAAGACATCCTCCAGTGCAGCGGTAAACAGCTTAGGCGAGATGACATCTCCTTGCCTAACTCCCCGCTGCAGCAGAATAGGCTTCGAGCTCTGGTCTTGGAGTCGGACTGACATTGTGGCGCTCTCGTACAAACACTTCAACACCTCGATATAGCGGTAGTCGACTTGGCACCGTTGGAGAGACTGTAGTACTGCCCATGTTTCGATCGAATCGAAGGCTTTCTCGTAGTCCACAAACGCTAAACAGAGAGGCAGGTTATATTCTTCGGTCTTCTGTATAACCTGGCGAAGCGTATGGATGTGGTCTACGGTACTAAAGCCTCTTCGGAAACCGGCTTGTTCGGGAGGCTGGAAGTCATCAAGCCTGCGTGCAAGACGATTCGTAATGACTCTTGAAAACAGCTTATAGACATGGCTCAGAAGTGAGATGGGTCGGTAGTTCTTCAATAAAGCGTTGTCACCTTTTTTGAAGAACAGTACCACCACACCTCTGTTCCATGCCTTTGGCGTTCTCCCTTCCAGTAAGACGGAATTGAACAACTTCTGAAGGGCCGTAAGGATCGGTTTACCACCCGCCTTCAGAAGCTCAGCTGTAATTCCGTCCTCCCCAGGCGCCTTGTTATTTTTGAGCTGTTCAAGAGCCATTCTAATCTCGCACAGGCTGATGTCCGGGATGTCTTCTGTATAGTGTCGGGTCAGTCTAGCTCTGAGGTCTTCCGCTAGATCAACTTCGGGTCTGCTAGTTGACGTGTACAGCTGTCCATAAAAACCCTCTATCTCACTCAGCAGCTCAGATCTGGATGTGACGATTCTACCATCCTCAGTCTTTAATTTGGCGAGCTGGCTTTGCCCAACAGACAGATCCCTTGCAAAAACTTTAGAGCCCTTGTTCCGCTCGATGGCTTCTTCTATGCACTTGGTACGGAATTGGCGCATATCGCGTTTGAGGGACTTAGAGATCTGTCTGTTGAGCTGCCGGTATAAAGTCGCATCAACTGAGGATTGTAGAACCAGTTCACTCCTTTTTTCCATTAGTTTCTGAGTGGAGTCTGAGAGCTTTCTGGTCTTATTTGTCCGTTGGGCCTTAAAAAACTTAGACCCAGCGCTATGGACAGCTTCCACAAACCCGTCGTTGAATACGTCCACATCATCGCCTAGGCAATCGAAACGGTTTTGGAGTTCCAGCTGAAAGCTCTCGGGGTTTTGGAGATGGAGTGCAGGACGGAGCGTAGACTTCATCAGTCGCGAGCGTTCTAGCTTAGGACATATATTCAACGTGCCTCTTACCAGGCGGTGATCGCTTCCGGTTTTAACCGTACTGATCACAGAAACATCGTTGAATATATGTCTCTTCGTCGACATGATGAAGTCGATCTCGTTTTTAGTTACACCGTCGGGACTCATCCAAGTCCATTTTCTGTGCTCGCGTTTCTTAAAGAAGGAGTTCATCATGTAGAGTCCCTCCTTCTCCAAGAAACCAGCCAGCAGATGGCCCCGGTGGTTCCGACGTCCAACCCCAAATTGCCCCACCCTCAGCTCGTCACCA
>JALPQI010031909.1:0-21500 GCA_025490895.1 Thaumatotibia leucotreta | reverse complement strand
CAGCTGTAATTCCGTCCTCCCCAGGCGCCTTGTTATTTTTGAGCTGTTCAAGAGCCATTCTAATCTCGCACAGGCTGATGTCCGGGATGTCTTCTGTATAGTGTCGGGTCAGTCTAGCTCTGAGGTCTTCCGCTAGATCAACTTCGGGTCTGCTAGTTGACGTGTACAGCTGTCCATAAAAACCCTCTATCTCACTCAGCAGCTCAGATCTGGATGTGACGATTCTACCATCCTCAGTCTTTAATTTGGCGAGCTGGCTTTGCCCAACAGACAGATCCCTTGCAAAAACTTTAGAGCCCTTGTTCCGCTCGATGGCTTCTTCTATGCACTTGGTACGGAATTGGCGCATATCGCGTTTGAGGGACTTAGAGATCTGTCTGTTGAGCTGCCGGTATAAAGTCGCATCAACTGAGGATTGTAGAACCAGTTCACTCCTTTTTTCCATTAGTTTCTGAGTGGAGTCTGAGAGCTTTCTGGTCTTATTTGTCCGTTGGGCCTTAAAAAACTTAGACCCAGCGCTATGGACAGCTTCCACAAACCCGTCGTTGAATACGTCCACATCATCGCCTAGGCAATCGAAACGGTTTTGGAGTTCCAGCTGAAAGCTCTCGGGGTTTTGGAGATGGAGTGCAGGACGGAGCGTAGACTTCATCAGTCGCGAGCGTTCTAGCTTAGGACATATATTCAACGTGCCTCTTACCAGGCGGTGATCGCTTCCGGTTTTAACCGTACTGATCACAGAAACATCGTTGAATATATGTCTCTTCGTCGACATGATGAAGTCGATCTCGTTTTTAGTTACACCGTCGGGACTCATCCAAGTCCATTTTCTGTGCTCGCGTTTCTTAAAGAAGGAGTTCATCATGTAGAGTCCCTCCTTCTCCAAGAAACCAGCCAGCAGATGGCCCCGGTGGTTCCGACGTCCAACCCCAAATTGCCCCACCCTCAGCTCGTCACCATCTCTCTTGCCCAGTTTCGCGTTGAAGTCCCCCACAACAAGTCTGCCTCTCTGTTTAGCGTTTGTGGACTACGAGAAAGCCTTCGATTCGATCGAAACATGGGCAGTACTACAGTCTCTCCAACGGTGCCAAGTCGACTACCGCTATATCGAGGTGTTGAAGTGTTTGTACGAGAGCGCCACAATGTCAGTCCGACTCCAAGACCAGAGCTCGAAGCCTATTCTGCTGCAGCGGGGAGTTAGGCAAGGAGATGTCATCTCGCCTAAGCTGTTTACCGCTGCACTGGAGGATGTCTTTAAGACTCTGGACTGGAGAAGGCTGGGCATCAACATAAACGGCGAGTACCTCACTCACCTTCGATTCGCTGACGATATAGTAGTCTTGGCTGAGACCTTGGAGGACTTGAGTACTATGCTCGTTGACCTCAGTAAAGCCTCCGAGCGAGTTGGTCTTAGGATGAACATGGATAAGACGAAAATCATGTCAAATTCCCATGTAGCACCAACTCCCGTAATAATCGGAGACTTTACACTCGAAGTTGTAGACGAATATATATACCTAGGACAAACTATCCAGTTAGGTAGGTCCAACTTCGAGAAAGAGGTCAATCGTCGAATCCGACTCGGTTGGGCAGCGTTCGGGAAGCTACGACACATATTTTCGTCCAATATTCCGCAGTGTTTGAAGACGAAAGTCTTTAATCAGTGTGTGTTGCCAGTGATGACATACGGTACTGAAACGTGGCCGCTTACAATGGGCCTCATAAGAAGGCTCAAAGTCACCCAAAGGGCAATGGAGAGGGCTATGCTAGGAGTCTCTCTGCGTGATCGGATTAAAAATGAGACCATCCGCAGCAGAACCAAAGTAACCGAAATAGCTCTCCGAATCGCTAAACTCAAGTGGCAGTGGGCGGGGCACATTGCGCGTAGAACCGATGGCCGTTGGGGCGGGAAGGTTCTTGAGTGGCGGCCACGTACCGGAAGACGTAGCGTGGGTAGGCCCCCCACAAGGTGGACCGATGACCTGGTGAAGGTCGCAGGAGTCCACTGGATGCGGGTGGCGCAGGACCGGTCATTGTGGCAATCTTTGGGGGAGGCCTATGTTCAGCAGTGGACGTCTTTCGGCTGATGTGATGATGATGATGATGTGATGAATACATAACATAATATTTACCTCCAGATAATATTTAGACGAATAAAGGAATTGGTAAATGAAATTTGTATTTCGTAAGCAAGAAAACTGCAAAACATTACTAACAAGTTTAAATCTAGTTAATTAAAAAGTATTATATTTATAGTATTTATATTGAAGTGTCATTGTCCATTATTTTGTAAAAGATTGATGATGGGGCAGCAGCGTTATCATAGTGGACACATTACTGCGATCGCCAATCCGCTTGCCCAGCGTGGCGATTATGGGCATTTACCTCCTAATGCGTCTATACGCATAGTTAATAGGAGAGGCCTAAGTCCAGCAGTGGACTAACATAGGCTGATGATGTGATGTGATATTTATAGTGTAGAAGTATAATTATTCTGCATACAATGGATGTTCAAATAGTGTTAAGGTTTCAGTTAATATAATTTGGTTCAAACGATAACGTTGTATTAGAAATATGTAAAAATGATGTAGGCAGGGTTCTGATCAAGCTAAAGTTCTGTTCTAGCTGTTTAAGCTAACATGACTACGTTAAAGGTTTGAACGCGATACCGAAAGTTAGGTACTCGTTTTATGAACCTCTGAACATGGATAGAAAAGTCTATTTCAAAGTACACATAAAAATAAACTAAGTAACATATTCAAAAACTAATGACAACATCGAAACTCCCATTGTGATTTACATGTATCCCATTGTGATACACTACTTTCGGAATTACCCTAAGGCACGTTACCTGGTTTTGTGGCGGCATAGCGGGGTGGTGCATCGGTGGGGGCGGTACGAAGCCTTCACCACCATAGCCCTCGGGACCGTAGCCGCGGCCGTCGCGCTGTTACATTCAACAATTACAGTCAAATAAACTCAACTACAATTCAATTTGGCCGTGTGGTGACGGCAGTAAGAATACATTTTTCACAACCCCAACTCTTCCCGCGGGTGTCGTAAGAGCCGACTAATGGCTTGGCCACGACATTGGTCTAATGCCCCGGCCACGACATTGGTCTAAGGCGACCAGCGGCGAGCGAATCCATGAGTTGGAGCGGGATGCCGATATGGGTACGAGAGGGAGCGCCTTAGACCGATGTCGTGGCCGCGGCGTAAGGCGTCCGGCGGCGAACCCATTAGTTAAAGCGAAATGACGATATGGGAACTCCCACTCACATGTATGGTTTTTCGATAAGCTGGTCGCCTTAGACCAATGTCGTAGCCAGGCCATAAGGGATTGTAGTGTTACTGGCTATTCTATGATAGAAGATTGATGATGGGCAGCAGCATCATAGGGGACACACTACTGCGATCGCTAACCCGCTTGCCCAGCGTGTCGATTACGGGCATTTACCTCCTTTGCGTTCGTACGTATATGCTAAAAAGAGGTGTGATATAGGCTGATGATGTGAAGCCCTAGTTGACGGTCGAGTACCATGGGTAGTTCTATACGATTATTCAGTCGCAACAATCAAGTCATTACCATTCCCAAATTAATACTGACGAACTGCGTATAAATAGTGGAGTCATTTTCGATTATCTTGTAGCAGACGCGTGTTTGTCTGTCGCTTTTATAAAACGGTAAATAAAGTGGTGATGGTAATGAACAAAAAAAAAACGCGTAACAAAATCGCATAGAAACACCGCATTGCACAAAGTGAACAAGTCGGTGCATTCCACGAGAATGACGGGTACATACAAGACGCCGTTCTTCGCATACGTCTAACAAAGTTACGAATACAATTTTTGGTGAATCTATTGTATACCGGGGTGTTTGTATTTGTAGTCAATTCTCGCACTTTCCATATACAGGATGGGCTTGAGTAACCCGACAAACTTAAAAGGTGTGTCCCTGACCACATTTTGAGGATATAATCTCATATGCACTTTTCTGGATTCGGCTAGTTTCAGAGATAATGACATGTTTTTCAAAAAAAACTATTTTTATCATAAGTCACTAAAATGCCTGCACGTTTAAAATTCTTACACTAATAGTTTTCATCTTGATATACTCACTGATTAAAGTTAGAGAAAATGAGAAAAAGGGTTCAAAAAATGTTCAACTATAAAAAAAAATTCAAAACCCTTTTTAAAAGTCTTTCCCTACAAATTACAAATAATATTTTTCTCCTAATATGACACATGTCCAATAATATTTTTTAATTCTTTTGTCATGAATAATGCATTGGTAAAGTCTTTTGGGTTACTCAAGCCAATCCTGTATATCTAAGGTCGCGTTCCCCGTTACGTTCCCGACAAAGTAGACTTTCGTGGAATGCACCTGCCATGTCATTGTCATTAGCCATTATAGAACATCTTACCGGATGATGAGGTGGCGGTGGACCATGTCGCTCCATCTTCATCCCTGGTGGAGGGGGTCCCCCGCTACCGAACTCCATATCTGAAATAAATATTACGTTTTTAACCGCTGAATGAATATTGGACTTTATCGAGACCAAACACGGGCAGGGTCGCCATGATAAGTTTGCATCTGTTTTTAACTAAAGAAAATTATTGAAAATTGATTTTTTTTTATGGAACTAATGAAATTATTTTATTAACCCGGCGGGAGTGTGGCAGGGTATCTCATACCCTGCGTTTGACTTATGTCAATATATTTAGAGTTTATTTTTGTTTAACTTTTTTTCACCACACTCTCGCCGGGTTAAACGGTTTTTGATTTGCGCTTCTACACTCCTATGTTTATAAATTATACGTATTAACTGTCATACACTAAAGAAAAAATCGAACCTTCCGACGTTGGTGATCTCTGAATGTTTTTTGGTATCTAGGTGACATCTAATATGAAGTATCAACTTTATTGAAAAAACTTTCGTACATGTAAATTATCATCATAGCAATAATTAGGTCAATAATGTCCACATCCATATTTAAGTTTGTCAATTTTGAATAACATTGGTTTATCATTTTTTATTATCTTTCACAGTGTCACAAAAGTTTAAACCCGCGAATCTTAGCAGCTACATAAAATAATTTTTAAAAACTTCCACTTAATTAATATGACCAACAGTCCCGCAAAGTTTCATAAACTTATAAATTGAGTTTCGCATTATGGACAAAAACTTATCTAAATTAGATTTCTTTAGTATAATATTATCGACTAACACCAAAAGTCAGATTAACATTACTTATCTAACAAAATGCAAAAACGTGCCATTTCCATTGACAACTCAAAAAAGTGTAAAACAACATGCAGCAGTAGAAATATGGGTTTAAAATGAAAGTCTGTAGTAGTATTGCATGATTTTATTGTTAAAAATGTTAAATGTTGTATACAATGTATGTGTGATTATAATATATAATTGTTATAAAGATACGTAGAAAACTTAGTGTACATTTAGTCTTAAAATGAATTACAGTATGTTAAAAATAGTGAGATATTACACGTTTATATTTGTAGGTATAAATGTGTTTAGGACACTCATTTACAATAGTCGATATAGTATCACCCTGCATGCGTTTGAATAAGTACAGAAATAGTGCATCATTAACTAGATAGAAAGGGATAACTAGCTAGGTCAAGGTCATGCTTAGGGGGTGATCTTATTTATTTAAGTCCCTCATAACATGAGAAGACGCTTGTGCCCAGCAGTGGGACATACATCTCTAGGATATATTGTATTCTGTATGCTTAGCACATGATTGGTATGTCAGTATGTCGCCGCGAGATAGATTTTCCATCTTTTACTACCTATATGAATAAAAGAGGGATGGATAGTCTATCTCGCGATGACATATTGTCGCACTAATCCTGTGCTAGGCCTACTGGTTGCATACTCGTAGTTTTTTATATTTACTAGCAGTTTGAAAATTAGTAGAATACCATTATATTACAGCGTATGCAAATTCATCCCAAGTTTTAATAAACAACTTTCAGACCTCCAAATCCACTTTTTGCTCTAAACACGGCAAGTATGTCTTTTCTCATGTATCACGTGACATTTAGTATGAAAACAGCTCACCCGAGCATTGCCTATTACAAAGATACCAGAGTCAACATTTTTGTCAAAAGGTATTTTTTCCCATAGGTTTGCTTCATTAAAAAACCACGGAAATAACAGTTTACGACAGAAAACGTTCATAGAAAACTAGATAAGACAACTAAGAATGTATGGGCTTTACATATTTTTGACATTTGAATAAAAATAACTGTATTTACTATTTTGTTTCCTATCGCAAAAGAAAACAATACCAAATTCGAATTGTATGTTTCCGAAGCACATACAGTAAATCTCTTCCTTAGATTTTTCCTTCCCTCATTACATCACGCAATTCCCCCAACGGACTCATTTATTTCTATCTACACAGTGCTGCAACAAAACTAAAAGATCTAAGATACCTTTGAGAGCTGTAAGACAGAACGGGACATCTGTAAATGCTCTTTCAACGTTCTTTGTATAAAGTCTCAAATGCACTCCCCGATGATATCGGTTTTAATTAAAAGAGACACTGAAAAATTTTACGACTGAATCTTTCCTTAGTCGACTTAAGCGAACATCCTGTATAGAAGTCTCCCTTTGTCGTCTACTTAGAAAAAGTTACTTAAAGGTTGTTGAAAAATTAACTTAAACTCTCAAAACATAAAGTCTAATTTTATATTTGTATTACGGTCATTTTCCTAGTAAAAAAAACGCGTTAAAAGATCTTCATAGAATGGACTTTTCAGATAGTGATAAGGAAAAGTAGGTTCCGTTTTCAATTTGAGAAGGTTTAAGTTAAAATATCGTGTTTTTTAGTTTAATAGCGTATATGAATAATTTGACTAATATTCTGCTAGTACTTGTTTAACTAAAACGCAAGTTTTAGTGGATATTATTAGTAGTTAATAGTTTGATCTGATCTGACTTGATTGTTCTTTTATTAAGTTCCCTAGTCGTAGTGAATTTTTAAGAATATTTTAAGTGACATTGATTCGAATATTTTAAAGGAAAGAGAAGATTCACTCTCTAACGCCTTTGCTTAATATAGTTATAATGAAAAACTAATTTATTTAGTTCTACGTATATGCAGTGACAAAATTAGTCCCATTTTCTTTATTGTTTTAATTTCTTTTTTGTCGCATTTCAGCCAGTTCAAAGGGCACTAAACCACAAATAAAAAATTACCAGCTTTTATTGACTTTTGGTTATCAATATCTTTTACCAAAACCTTTCGGTCGCTATAAATATCGGAACACGACTCTATTATCACTTATCAGAATCAACTAAGTTCATAACACATGTTACTTAAGCTAACACTATACATAACAAAAGCCCGTACTTTTCATGCTGATGACATGAATTTAACGTAACTGCATATAATTATTAATCATTAATCGTCAATCATTTAAATCAGTTACAACGTATCAACATTGCG
Organism: Thaumatotibia leucotreta; assembly: GCA_025490895.1. Taxonomy (NCBI): domain Eukaryota; kingdom Metazoa; phylum Arthropoda; class Insecta; order Lepidoptera; family Tortricidae; genus Thaumatotibia; species Thaumatotibia leucotreta. The sequence goes on along the minus strand of JALPQI010031909.1, from coordinate 14,021 downwards.
ATACAGCGAGGAAATGCCGTCAGTATCCTCGGTAAATGTCACAAGGACCAATCTTAGACAGGTTAGGTTACTCGTAGTTCGATTTAATTTACGTATCTAAATTATACAGTTTTGAATATGAATAAAGTAACAAAGTTACAAATTACTCAAAAAGCAATTTATACAGACGTGTAATCATTTATGGCACCATCGTATAATTTTTTTCTAATTAAAATTTTATGTTCATACATAGAGTTTGTTAAATTTCACAACCCTATATTGAAACACTCGTTTAGATAAAAAAAATGGAGTGTATTTCTAAGAGTGATACAGAAACAATGAAATCACTATTATCTTCAACACATGTTTAATGATTGATGATTAATGATTAGTATGATTAACATTACTCAAATTTCTAAATTGTACGTACTGTGATGACATCGACATCAAATGTACGGACTCTATACATAACTGTATTGGATAATACATGCTCTACATATGCATTTAGTTCCGGAACAATTAGTAGCTTATGCCTTAGGGATTTTTTTATTTGCATAGTCGGTAGTGTAAGCATTTTCGTGAAATGACTACTGCATAGACCAGTTGCAGCACTAAATATTCTGGAATATCTTGTTCGTTTGTGTGGCAGTTCTGATTAAATAGCTTTAAAACATGGTCATAGTAAACTAGGACAATGAAAATAGTATGTAAAGCATCATTGTCTCTGTAAATCACTTTTTTTGTTGTTATTCTGTCACATCAGCCAGGGGACAACAGTTGCATAATTTGCTAGAAGAAAGTATCCTGCAGGCTCTACTATCATAATTAGTGGGTGACCCAAATAAAAAAGGCTACGTAACTGTCAAAAAAATTTAAGTATAGTTATCTGAACGCTATTAAACTGTTATTTTAAGGGTGACTCGAGAGAACGTAACCATGGCAACGAGTGACGTAAATAAGCGATTAACCTATTAATTATTTGGAGAAAATAATATTTGGAGGATATAAAAAGGCACCAAGAACAAAATTGTTTCCTCACCTTTTACAAAAATGCTCACGTACTACTCAGACTCAAGTAAACTCAAAAACTTAGGTAAATTACGGGAATAGCTTGTGTTTATTGCTGAGGTTCCATGGTATCAATCTAACCTTTTGGACATCATTTGCGCATCAAAGTAACGCCAAAGGCCAATTAATAAGTGACAGTCCTGTCCACAGCGCCATATACAGGGTGTTACACCACCCACTGAGAACCTTGAATGGAGTGATTTATACTGAACAACTTTAACTATGGGGCCAATCATGAAATCAAAAAAAAAATGTCATTTTCAAACATTGTGACCGATCGATAACGACATTTTGTATGAAAGATCCAAGGTATTTTTGGAGATTTCTGGGTTAGCTCCATAGTAAAAGTTGGTTCACCCCGTTCGAGGTTTTCAGTGGGTGATGTAGATCTACACGTGCATGGACGTGTGTAAAGTACACATTTCGTTTTGACACTTGTCTTCGGTCACGTGGCGTCTTAGGTTTTCATATGACATGGCGTCGAAAAAGCTAAAGAATACATACTTATACTGGTAATATAGTGGTAATGTGGCATAATGTACATTTTGCGTCGTTTAAATTGAATACAATCACTAAATGTCAATGAGTGAGTATGAACTGTTATGTTTTCACATCACACTAACATACTGGAGGAGTTAACACAAATGCACAAGTTAAGTCGGTTAGAAAGACATAAGCTAGATGGAATTTTAGCCTCAAAAATATCCAGTGTTCTCTCACAGCAAATTGTTATTAAAGCAATTTCTGAGGCTAAAATAACTTTCCATTGATTAGGTACATATAACTTCAAACCTCTGTATACCTATAAGACTTCTATAGGAAGTTCTATATAAAAATGGGTACACAATGTCACTAACATTTTCAAATGAATTAGACAGATTTAGTTTCAACTCTCAAGCAGGTAACAAAAGGGAAATCGTTGTGGTCCATAACTGTAATCTATTAATATTTTCTTCGGTTACCGGAATGAACTTAAAATTTTTTAAAGTACAGTCGGCATCTCTCAAAAAATATTAAATTTTGTTCTGATTTGTGCCGGTAAAAAGTTGATTCTGCGTCAATAATAAAAGAGTATTGAGATATTTAGGAGATCCGCTTCTACTATTCTGGCGACATTTCTATCTTTGACAAGATATTTGTGGTTATGATAGTTGCACTTTTACCATTTGCCATTTGCTTTTACTTTCATCATCAGTCACTATTATCGGGTACCTATTAGCCGCAAATCAACTCACTTACACGATACACAACAATTAGCCGACAGTGACACTTTTAGTCTTATTTGGGTCATTGTCAGATTTAGGTTATCGTCTTTTCGGTGGACATACCGAAAAGTTAAGGAGTTCTTGTACCAATTTTGCGATAAAAACAATTGACGGTACAACTAGGTTCCCCGGTCTACAGCCCTATGCAATCAAATCGTAACATACTTTTGACCACCGAGAAGACAACTTTTGTTTTTTTTTGGCTGACAATAACCCATTTATTCTGTAGCGCCGGTGGGAATCATTCTTAAAGTGCATCTACCATAAGCTCATTTACGCCGCGGCCACGACATCGGTCTAAGGCGACCGGCTTAGCGGAAAACGTATGGTGCCCTCTCGTACCCATATCGGCATCCCGCTCCAACTCATGGATTCGCTCGCCGCTGGTCGCCTTAGGCCGGGCCGTTAGACCTTCAAAGACACATATTTCCAAACCTTTAGTAAGAACCACAACAATTCTCTCCGTGCATAGCAACTGTTATCAATGTTAACTCATTCCGCCACGTCATACCAACCGTTCTGTGAATGATCGCACGAATTCTGGCTGTGTTGGCTGCATGTGTCCTCGCTAGCTGGCCTGGTGGTCGGCTGGTTCAGCGACGGATCTGTCGGTCACAGGACAATGAGGTTTCCAAGAAGAGTTGACCTTGGTTAGAAGATATCAAGCTCCCGTAAAGTCCGTTAGGAATGATCGCAACGTGTCTCAGTCTGTGGACTCTTGTGTTTCTTTGTTGTTCTAGTAAATTCATGTCATGATTGTAATTTTTGTTTCATTTTCTGAATTCCTTTTGCTTGCCAACCAAAAGATTGTCTGGAAGATATCGCTTATAGGAATAAACCTGCCCGTTGTGTACCTTTATTTAGTTTATACCTCGTTTTTGTTTTCTTTAGAATGTTGGTGAACAATAAATAAATATTGTATTGTATTGTTATACTCGTAAGGGTAGAGTGTCAACGACTTAAAAAGATAGATGGTGCATGGTGCCGATGCCAATTGACTGATTTTAAAAAGCAAGTGTCCATAACAAATTGCTATTTAGATTCGGGTACCGAATAAAGTTGTGTAAGGATCCAAAGTATACAGAACCAAACCTCTCGGATCCGTATTGAAACTGACGAAGTAAATAATTATATTTTTTAAGGCAACGAGCCTTTTCACACTGACGGTTATATAAAGGCTTCCATCACTGCTTTGAATAGCGTTTGGCAATGATGAACGAACAACCCTTTAATTACTAAACATTATTAAAACCAATTAATTTTAAGTAATAATACACAGTGTTTTGTTTATGTTTATATGAAAGAGTAATAATTAACATTAAGAAATAATAGACCATAGAATTTTCAAGTTATACCATGACTAAGTAATAATCAGAGATCGGACAAATGTGCGTCATTGTTAGCAATAATATAAACATGACTCCAATGTTGATTTGATGAATAATTAAACGAACAATTTCTTGAAAATTGATTTCGAAACATTAAGGTGGCTATTTTCAAAGTTTTTCATTATTACCGGTGTCAAATAGGTAATTTTCTGAAATTATGTCCATATTATTGCGAACAATGTCGCACATTTGTCCGATCCCTGGTAATAATACTATCAATAAATTCAATATTAGGTTCAAGTGAGCTATTACGTGAGAAATAATTGATAAATTGTAACCCCTTATTCGTAAACGTCTCGTAATCTAGCAAACTGATAAGTATAATTTGTCCCTTTCCATCTTAAAGAAATATTGATAAAACTGAAAGAGACAAACGATACATATTAGCTAGCTAGGTTAAGGGCCGTTTATGAATAAGGGGGTAGATTCTACACAAGTTTAAAGATTTTATCGATGTGTTTTACCGTGCTTTCCACTCAATTTATTATTTATTGATTCACCCCCTTATTCATAAACGTCTGCTAACTTAACAAGCCGCTAATAATTGTTTGGCCCTTTTGCTCTTATGGACACATTGTTAAGACCGAAAGGGACAAACAATTATTAGCGGCTTGTTAAGTTAGCAAACGTTTATGAATAAGGAGGTTAATCTTTATTGTACAAAAGGAAATAAGTACAATTGACGGACTTAACGCCATTAGCAAATCTTTATAATGAAATACGTAAGTTTTACTGAACATATGACTTGAGTATTCTATGGTTTGTAATACTCTATGGTTTGTAAATGGAACCTTTTAAATCACAACCTCGAGAGTGCACGGAAATTGAGTTTTGCACATAAGCTATGAATAACAGCGAATTAATTGTATATCGAGAGTACCTACACCGAAGCATTTAGTACAAAATCCATTAAGCTGCCGATTAAGGGCGTGTTACATGAGCTGAAATGTGTTGCCAGGTATCGGGTTACTGACAATTTGAGACGTCATTAACGAGGGTTTTCGATATTATTTCTGCCGCGGAGCGGCGCTACGCAGGCGTTAGGTTCAAAAAGCTGTCACATCCATACTCATAGGCACTGAATATAAAATATCGAAATTATATTGTATTCGGAATTTTATTGAATTTGTTATGGCCTAGCTAGACAATGGTCGCCGATTTGAAGATTGAGCTCTAAAACAGGGGCAAGTCACTGGCACTAAATAAAAGTACTAGAATTTTGTTCATCGGGAATTTATTTGGAACTGATTTATTTTAGGAAACAATAATTAATATTCCTAGAGGAATCGTTTTAAGAAGAAATAAACCAACAAGTATATAGATAAAGAAAATTAAAATCGCGTATTTATATTGGCAATCCGTTGGACCTTACAGTACTGCCATCTGACCACCTCATAGTGGCGGAAAACGTATCAAAAACCCTCATTGCATCTTTCACCTTAGGTCATTCAACGGTACCGGTAGACACTATCGTAATAAAAGCGGAAAATTTCGTATAAAGAACTATAAGGCCCTGGATTTTCTGTCCGGCGACCGGCGACTGGTGGTCAGAAAACCCAGGGCTTCGTGTCCGCTCCGGACACCCGCCGTGGGCCAGCGAGCCAACTTTTTAGCTGTCACTGAGACGTCACGGTCGGCATTTAGTGATGGGAAAACCTAAACGATTCAAAGACACCAATGCCCCTCCACCCGCAACAATGCAGTCGTCTCTCTCGTACACATAGATTTTATATCTGTGGGCTCGCTCGCTCACTATTATATTTATTGTAGAACGAACAACACTAGTCTCTAAATTTGACGGACGAATGAGAAATGGGCTGTACTACGAAGTCGAAGCGATACGCGAGAGTATCGCTAGTCTCATATTCATCATGTCTTTAACACACATGGTCGATCAGACGCTTAAAGCAAATGCAGCAATGCAATGTAAACGCCGGTTTGTAACGTAATTCTATAGTTACTTAGGTACATCCTTGGACGCATAAATAAAAATACGGAAAAAAATATTAAAAATGAATTCACGCACAATATTATTTAAAAATTACTTAGGTGTGATGGGAAATATGTTTTTGTTTGTGTGCGCTAGATATATTTGTGCTGGTGCAGTTAATTATCATGCAATGAGGCATTTTGTATTTTCTTTCTTACGTGCGGCTGCAACAGCTGACGTATGTGGACTGTCATTAGAAATGGTCATCTAAGTGGCTGCCACTGAGTTCGGACACGCGAAGTAGATACATTTGCTTCTTCTAGTGTATATTCATTTCTGTGGGCGCAAGCCTAACTTAGCGCTGAATTCAAGAAACAAGTCCGCTCCGGTGTGCCTGCCGCGTGCGCACGGAGCGGTCACCCGCTGCCCGTCGCGCGGATTGACGTCCGTCGCACGCGCCAAGCCAGTTAGCGGTATCTATACAATTTCTTGTTACTCAGCGTCCGTTCCGGGTAAACCGCGCCAGCTAGCGTACGCCCTAAACGAGTTAAATTTTGTATACGCCATCCCTATTGCAGGTCTCGTAGGACAGGTCTGTGTGTAACGGCCTTAATTGTTTAAAAGCATGTCAGCCGTACATTAATTGGCTACGAGATTGCATTATGTTATGTCGGCAAAAACAAACAGGTTTACAGAGTGTAACAATTAAAACAAGGTAGATAATTATACGGCATGTTACCATAACCCGGGCTTTTAAAAATGGGGATTTAATACGCAGCAAGCAATCGTCTTCAAGTATTAACAGTTGACAAACATTTTAATTAAGAGTAGGTACGATTAATTTTATTTCCTTCGAACGATCAATACAACACGTGTACTGCTTTGTTGTCAAACTGTGCTGGGACTGGCTGTGGTCTGTCACTAGGGCTGCCAACTGTCCCGCTATATCCGCTATATGCGTCCCGTTTCTGGGGCCCTAAAGTATGCGTCCCGCAAAGGGTTCGCGCGGGACGCCGATTGTCCCGCTTTTCAGAAATACTAAAATAATATTACGAATACGTAAATGAGAGCAATTTAAGATTGCGTCATGTCAATTTGAATTTACCGCGACGTCCGGGACTAGCCTGTGAGCACCGTGTACTGAACTTGTATACTGCCAAAATATGAATGATTGCGATAGGTGCATTAGGTGCATTTAAATTGAACCGATCTGAAATGAATGATTGTTTTTAAATGTAATTGTCATTAAAGCTTTATGCTATTTGTAATAAATGTTTCTAAAGTTAAACTTTATGCATTTAGGATACCTCAAAAGGAAAAACCGAACTTCTTATAATCCTATAATATCGCTTTTCACCTGTCTGTCCGTCTGTTACAGCCGATTTGCTCAGATACTACTGGACCGATTGAGGTGGATTTTTTTTATTTATTATTTTTATTTCTTTATTGCAATCATGCTTATGGTTAGGTAGGTACCTCCACAATACATAATACATGAACCCGCCGTAAGGGCGTGGCAAACAGATAAGAGGTTACACTAAGTTAAATACATCAAAATCGTTGAATCATGTCATCAGTTATGAAAAAAATTTTTTAGAAGCTATATTATAAAAATAACAAAAATAAGAAATAATGTCACAAGTGTATAATTCTGGAAAGTAAATATATCTTCAATGTCATAATAAGACAGCCTTTCAGTTAAAATTTTTTGAGGGATTTCTTGAAAATATGGTATTCTCTTTATTATGCTAAACTCAGTAGTAATTAATGTTACTGCCTGGGTTGCATTTTATAAAGTTACAATTTGCAGTTTTCCTAGTTGCGTCTCTTTCTAGCCAATATGTGCGTACGTTAGAGAGGCAAACATCGAAATTGTAAAATGTAACTTTATAAAACGCGACCCTGGTATCGAACACGGTGTTTTGCCACTTGCAAAATCGGAAAAAAAAATCGGCAGAATGCGTTTTTTCCGTTTCATACTAAAACGTACAAACTGAGTACTGTCAGAATTTGTAGCTTAACAAAAAGTTCTCTGCACTAATCCCATGGAGCAGTTCGGGTTCTAATAGCTCGTTTTTGCAATACAAATTATACAATAGCTCTGTTTATATTGTACTTGAAACTATTTCCCCAAAAACGATTTTTGTCTCAGTTTGGATACCACTGAAGAATAGTACCTAAACACACATGTGTAAGTTGGTGACCCAACGATGGACGTGGAACGTAAATGAATAAATTTTGAATATGATGTCTACGTTGGGAAATTGTGAAATAATAGCACATTTCGTTACAAGTGCAAAAAAATGTTTTTTCGAAGAGGGTAAAAGTTGGAGCCCGAGTGAAACGGGGGCGCCAATCACCCGAGTTAAAAATAAGTTTTTAAACGTGTATGGAACGACTTTTTTCATGAGAAGTGCCTTAAAAAGAGAAATTTACGCATGCGAAGCGTGCGCAAAGCTTTTCCGCACTAGTTAGGAAAAAATGTTTTGCAAACTGTATCATTCAAATGGAGGGCTTAGTGAGAGGATTTTCAATTTTTATTTTATTATTGTGAGACATGTAAATAACATAATCGTCGGGTTAAAGGCAGCACCAACTATTTCCTTGAAGTAGGTTTCGACACATTGTATTTTATGTCAGTGGCATAGAACACTATTTGCCAAAAGATGTTTTACCGAAATAGTTGGTTCTGCCTTTAAACCGGCGCATTAAAGTATACCATAGTAACAAGTTATTTAAATAATAATAGGCGGAATTAACCCCACATTCTCCGAATCTACAATGCTTAATAATTAGCAACTACGCGGGAAAACCCGTAAGGAGTCCGTATTTTTTTATATTTGCTGTTACGGAACCCTTTGTGTACGACTCCGACTCGCACTTGGCCGATTATTATCATTTAATACACTTTCTCATGCGTCCCGCATTTTATAGTCAAGTCCCGCAATTTATTCGGGAATGTACCGCATATCTGTGACCTATGGTTGGCAGCCCTATCTGTCACTGTCAAGCGCTAATTAGCGATTCATGTACGTCACGTCATCAGCCTATCACAGTCTACTGCTGGACGTAGGCCTCCCCTGTTAACTATGCGTATAAGACGCATTAGGAGGTAAATGCCCATAATCGCCAGGCTGGGGAAGCGGATTGGCGATCGCAGTAATGTGTCCACTATGATGACGCCGCTGCAATAGGTTGTTACCATATTCTTGAAAATAAATATTTATGATTTATGCCCATCATCAATATTTTATCAAATAATGGTCAGTGACACTTCAATCCCTTAGTCGACTCTTACGACACCCGCAGGAGGAGTTGGGGTGGTGACAAAATTTGTATTCTTACTGCCGTCACCACACGGCGTACAGGATTCGTGTACAGTACATTGCTACTCACTCGCCTTTTTTACTTTTCAAATTAGTACTTTATCAAACGGTTTGGCTAAAGATGTATCTCATTCCTCAGTTTCAATAAAAGCCAGCATGATAGTGACACAATGTATACTAAGTAATTATATAAACATGAAAGTATAAAATTGTGCAACAAGGGCGGAAGTGAAATATTGCAAACGAGAGTGTATATTCTCGGAGAGCTTAACCGTATCCCAACAGGCGCTTTTGGTAATAAAATATAAATAAGTACTGGGAGGAGGTCCGAATACCTGCCATAACAATGATTAGGTACTGTCTACTATTACTGTATTAATATTCGCAGACCACGAACCCTGTAAAGTGTTCGAAACGTCGGAATGAAGTTAAAATTAGTTCATATACGCGAGTTTATCCGTTTTCATAGTTTTATTTCGTACTCTACTGTATTTTACCTCTATGTAATCATCATCATAGGCCTCCCCCAAAGATGGCCACAAGGACTGCATGGTCCTGCCCGATTTACGAAACGCATAAAGTACGCTAATATACTTTGTTTTGAACTTCATTGAAAAGTTAACTTAAATACCCAGTAACCTCCTATCTCCCTCCAGATACAGTATTTTTAGGGTTCCGTAGCCAAAATGGCAAAAACGGAACCCTTATAGATTCGTCATGTCCGTCTGTCCGTCTGTCCGTCTGTCACAGCCGATTTACGCGGAAACTATAAATGCTACAGTAACGAAACTTAGTAAGGATATGTGTTGTATGAACCGCTACAGGATTATGATACTAAATTGTAAAAAAAACCATTGGGGTGGGGGCCCTTCATACATGTAACTGAGGGATAGAATTTTTTTTTTAGTTGTATATAATCGTGTGGGGTATTAATAGAAAGGTCTTTGAAAATGATATGAAGGTTTATACATCTCATTTTTATTTAAGCAAATCGTTTTCGAGACATCAGCTCTCAAAGTCTGAAAAATGTGTCCCCCCCCTCTATTTTTTAAACGACGCGATTTAAAATTTAAAAAAAAATATATGTTGTGCACATTAATAAACTCTATCAACGATTTTTGGTTTGATTAAATTATCTCCTATAGTTTTTGAGGTAGGATGATTTAACTGTATTTTTTTAATAATACATTGATAATGGTACGGAACCCTTCGCGCGCGAGTCCGACTCGCACTTGGCCGGTTTTTTTTTCTAGGTGTACTTTATTTCTTCGTCCTTTAAACTAACACATCACTACATAGTATAAAATAAAGTCACTTTTTCTGTCCCTATGTCCCTTTGTACGCTTAAAACTTTAAAACTACGCAACGGATTTTGATGAATTTTTTTTAATAGGTAGAGTAATACAAGAGGAAGGTTTTTATGTAGGTATAGTTCCCGTGCGAAGCCGGGGCGGGTCGCTAGTACTGTATATCTCAAAATCGGGCAACCCTAGGCAGAATGGACTTTATGTGTTCTTAAATTAAGTCCATTACCGTGCCGGTGCCTTTCTGTGTGCACTGACATAAGTAAATATACTTTAATGGAATAATACATATGTACAAGTCAGTTGTAAAAAAATTAGCGCTGTCTTGCCAACTAAGAGCTTCTGCAGTTTGGAAAGTAAATTTAAGAACCTACTTGGTGTTAAAATTGTTGGTAAATAAATAATAAAAAAACAACATAAGGCGACGTCCGAAATAGTCCGAATAGAAAGTGCTACTGTTAAATAAAAGAGCAGCAATGAATCCCGACAAAAAGACACGAAAACTAGGTCGCCCTTTCAGTGAAGGGGTGAATGCGACCGCACGGGTGACACTGCAAGTCGGTAGGGCTGCGTACTGGTTAAAAACTATAGTTTGGTGACAGATAAACCGACACTAGATTCGTGAACAGCCTACGAACAAATAAAACATGGAAGCCGCACGCCATACTAAATTGCCTTTCAAAAACGGTCCTGAATTTTAGTTGACAAGTGTCACCCCCTCTTCAAAGCGTCACGATAATGAATTTTAATGTCAAACTATAAAAACTTAAACCGCCATTTATAAATGGTTGTGATTGGTCCATCAAAGTTTTGATTGGCTATATTCTATAAACATTTGTCAAATATGTTGCGCCGAAATATGCGCGGTGTTAAGAAAAGTGCTATGTCCTGCCCATCTTGGCACAATTGAACAGTTGTGTTTTAGGGCATTTTTGAGCTGACATTAGACGTCCATGTTATATATGGTCGCAGTGAACAGCTCTACTGCAAACTTCGAAATCCGCAGGTTTTATAATGGTAGATTTACACCAAACGAACCATTAGCGCATTTGGTGTAAACCCACATTTACATCACGACTCATCCCGTACTTGGTTGCGTTGCAATAATCGGAGACCCATATGAAAACTGCTAAAGATCTCATATTATCATCTCTACAACATTACCTAGTCAAGGAAACAATAATCAAAATGGCAAAATTGGCACACTATTCATTTTCTTTCACTCAGTAAGTCGATAGGGTTGCCCAGCTAAAGACATATTATTATTATATTATTGGAATGTCACATACCTCGAGAAAGTCTAAAGTTCATAAATTTTACAAATATTGTAATTTTAATGCAAGAAACAATGTGATGATTCATTTCATCATACATTCGCCCATTGAAGTTAGATACAAAGAATAGATGCTTGCTTGAACAGCATTGAGCAATGGGCCCAATCTTCGAGAACGCAACTTGTTTCAACCCTGAGCTGATCGCAGAGATTATGATATTACTTTTTTAGGGTTCCGTAGCCAAAATGGCAAAAAAGGAACCCTTATAGATTTGTCATGTCCGCCTGTCCGTCTGTCACAGCCGATTTACTCGGAAACTATAAATGCTACAGTAACGAAATTTGGTAAGAATATGTGTTGTATAAATTGCTACAGGATTATGATACTAAATTGTAAAAAAAACCATTGGGGTGGGGGCCCTCCATACATGTAACTGAGGGATAGAAAAAAAATTTTAGTTGTATATAAGCGTGTGGGGTATTAATAGAAAGGTCTTTGAAAATGATATGAGGGTTTATAAATCTCATTTTTATTTAAGCAAATCGTTTTCGAGATATCAGCTCTCAAAGTCTGAAAAATGTGTCCCCCCCCTCTATTTTTTAAACTACGCTATATAAAATTCTAAAAAAATATATGTTATGCACATTAATAAACTCTATCAACGATTTTTGGTTTGATTCAATTATCTCCTATAGTTTTTGAGGTAGGTTGATTTAACTGTATTTTTTTATAATAAATTGATAATGGTACGGAACCCTTTGCGCGCGAGTCCGACTCGCACTTGGCCGGTTTTTTAATTATTGATTTTAATTTGATCATTTTCGGGTATCCAAAATCGGTGAGCTATAATAGCCCGCCCGGGAAACCTTGACCCTATGACAGCTGTCAGTTCAATACATTACTTGTCAAGACGCGACATTGTTGACAGATAATGTATGGAACTGACAGCTGTCATAGGGATCAAGGTTGCCCGGGTTGGCTATAGAAGGGGTTGACACATTTTCTCGTCAGTCTGACTGCGACCACGTATGTACCGTCAAAAGTAAAGGTAATATTAAACGTAAGTTTACGCGATTACTTTTTTATGTTTAAAAAGGTAATAGAACACTGACAACCCTGTCTAACCATTAAATAATTCACCGCGTGACTCAGATTCACCGTCCGCTGTCACCCCGAATTGCCGTGTTTCACGTTTTTCGACGTCCAATGATCTCACTATGGGCGCACTAGTACCGAGTCTAGCGTGAAATTGAAACTATGATTTAGTACTCTCACATATTTTGCACATACATCAACAATTCAACATGAATGGAACAAATTATCAACACTCGTTTGGGTAAATCCATGTAATTGTAACGAAAAAGACCATTTAATCGTCTGTTTACATTATTTATCCAAGTGTAAGTATCTAGATTTCATCATCATTATCAGCCTACGAGTCTGTTAGTCCACTGTTGGACGTAGGCCTCTCCTATTAACTATACATGTAGACACAGACACATTAGGAGCAAGCGGGCAAGCGGATTGGCGATCGCAGTAATGTGTCCACTACGATGATGCTGCTGCCCATCATCAATCTTTTATCAAAGACACATTGACACTTCAATCCCTTAGTCGACTCTTACGACACCCGCAAGAAGAGTTGGGGTGGTGACAAGTGTAATCTTACTGCTGTCACCACACGGCCATCGAGCGGCGGATCAAGATTTGATAAGAGTAAAATTTGCGCCATTAAGAAATAAACATGAGAGAAATTGGTCACTTACATTACACTCTTTTTACCCATTTGAATGTTCTCGTTTGGATGGTTTGACGTTCCAACATCTTTAATGCATGAAATATGTCCGAAACTCTTGAATTAAATGTGGCAGACAATTTGATAGTATAATTTAACAATCGCTTTAAATGGTAATTGAGGTATTTTAACAGTTTATGATACTTCAAATATACTTTATTTGAAGTGCGCTACAATTCAAATCGTCTTACAGATTAGAGGTCCCGTTTTATGCTTAGCCCTTAATCAAACACGAGACACACCAAAATTTCATTGGTTTTGGCCCTTATCAGTGACACTCAAGATTCAAAACAGGTGGGAAACATATTCCCATTATCCGATTAAGGGTTAGGCTGCGTTTCCACCAGAGATGTGCGAGGATGTGTTTTCATACAAATTACACCTCACTCGAGTCATTACTAGGTGTCATTTATTGTATGGAAACACATCCTCGCACATCTCTGGTGGAAACGCAGCCTTAAGCCAGTATCTTATCGAATTACTCGTACGCTTAGGTGCGGCAACTTGCCTGTTAGGAAAATTCTTCTCTCTGTTCTAAAGGACTAACTATTTTAGTTAAATGTGAAAATGAAAAATAAACTATAGTATTACTATTATAGTATCTCAATAGTATGCATGCATTTACATACAGTATCTATATGTATCTATCTATTATATATATCGTTGCCTGGTACCCATATCATAATCATAAG